>JABUQX010057357.1:0-15000 GCA_015478945.1 Trachelipus rathkii
ACAAAAGAGAGATGATATATAGTATATTATATATATATATATATATATATATATCTATTATTATATATATATAATATATAATATATAATATATAATATTATATATTATATATTATATATATATATAAAATATATATATTATATATATATATATATAGTGTATTCAATCGTTGTTTTATACCACCAGTATTGTTTTGTTTACCGAAGGTTCATGCATTGTTCCCAGTTCGATCGAGTTGCCTATTGATTACTTGCCCTTGCTCCCTACGCTGGTTCCTTCGGGCAAGGTGCGATACACTTATTAAATTTAAGAATGGAATAACCAGTTTGCCAATAAAGGAAAAAGTTTTTAAAATATGTATATTTTTTTTTTGATAAATCTTGAACAAATTCAAAAACCAAATCCATACTTTTTCTGGCACTTTTTAAATTATTATAAATTTAAAAGGCTTTATAAAATTTAAATGAAAGAATCATATATTTTTTTTCAGCAGCATCCGCTATTTAATATAATGGGTATATTTGTGTGTTTGTGTGAGGTTTTCCTTAATAGAAGAATATTAATGACAGTTCAATTTGAAAATTTATTAGATTATATATATATATATATATATTATATATATAATATATATATATATAATATATATATATATATATATATATATATATATATAATATATATATATATAATATTATATATATATTATATATAATATAGATATATATATATATATATTTAACATATCCACCACTTACGGGCAATGCCCTTTTCAAAGGAGGGGGCAAAAATAAATAAATAAATAAATAAAAAGTAACATAAAGAAATTAAAAATTAAAAATAAATGAAAGTAAACCCACCCTGACCCTTGCCTAACGCAAATTCCCTCAGGTGGGCGCAGACGCGGCGGGACTTAAATAGAGGAAGATTAAACTATTGCGGGGAAAATAAAAGAAGGCAAGGAGTTTCACAAAACAGATGTGGGCTGGAAAGAAGGAGGTACCATAACGAGTGATCCTTCGAGTCTCCAATACTCAACAGTAATCAATTTTCCATGAAGAGAACAGGCCCTCTTGTGTCACAGGGGCGACGGCAGTGGGTGGAGGAATGCGAAGAGGTCATTCTCCGTGAGCACCTGCCGTTGTAACCTATAGAAAAGAGATAGGGCACCTACGTCACGACGCGAGAAAGAGGGTCAAGGAGTCAGTAGAGTAAGTTTTTTTTTTTTTTTTTTTTTTTTAGCAGGTAGCCACCACTCACGGCCAGAGCCCTTTTCAAAGGAGGGGCCAGATAATAAAATAATGAAAACATCCCCAAACTCAAGCCTAATGTAAAAATCTCTCAGGTGACGCAGACGTGGCTTTAAAGAGATGGAAGATTAAATTGTTGGAAAAACAGAAGAAGGCAAGGAGTTCCACAGCAACAGAAGTAGCTGGAAAGAAAGAGCACCACAATGAGCAAGTCTGAAGTTCTCAATACTCACGCACAAAATTCATGCGAAAGGATGGCACCCCTTGTATTGGAGGGCGACGCAAATGGAGGTGGAATGCGAGAGGTCAACTCCCCTGAGCACCTGCCGTTGTAATACCTATAGAAAAGAGATAGTGCGCCAACGTCACGTCGCAGAGATAGAGAGTCAAAGAAGAGTTTGAAAGTAGGGGACAGTTTATTAAGTCTCTTGCTTTAGACTCAACCCTATCCAATTGAAGGGTGGAGCCGAAGTCCCCCGAATGTGAGAACAGTACTCCATACAAGGGCGAATAAGGCCCTTTATATAACTGGAGTAGCTGTGCAGAGAAGAAAAATTTCCCCAACCTGAACAGAACTTCCAGCTTCTTTGAGGCCACCTTAGCAACCATTGACATATGAGGTTTCCAAGATAATTTGTTGTTTATGTTAAGACCAAAAGAATGTTTATGTTTTCACAGGTGAGAAAGCAGAGCCGTCGAAGGAAATAGGAAAGTTGGGAGGTGTTTTTGAGAGGGAGATGTAGAGAAGTTGAGTTTTTTAAAGAGTTGAATTTTACAAGGTTGCGGTGACCCCACCGGGAAATCCCATCCAGATCGAAGCAAGAATAGAATCGGAAAGCTGAAGACGAGAGGCAAATTCTAGACCAAAGAGGGAGCAGATTTGAAGTGGGTAGAAGAGTGGAGGGGTTGAGTCATCGGCTTAAGAGTGAACAGAGTTGGATGTACAGCTGAGGAGTTCGTTGATGAAAAGTAGGAATAAAGTTTGAGATAGTACAGAACCTTACGGAACAGCACAATTAACAGGAAAGGAGGAAGAGGTCGCTCCAACAACGAGTGCTGATATATGGAGCGATCGGAGAGAAACTAGACAAGAGTAAAGCCAAGAGAAGGAGGAAACCCAAAGGAAGGGAAGTTATACCTGATCAAAAACTTTCAAAAGGCTTTGATAATGTCAAGGCCGGCCCACCACGCAAACTCCCCATGGTCCCTAAGGGCAGAAGACGCAATAAATCCAGTTAGGATAGGAAAGATTCACCAAGTTGACCTCGAGCGACGGAAAGCCATATTGATGATCAGAAATAAGGGCATGAGACTCAAGATGATCCAGGAACTGAGAGTTAAAGAGAGTTTCAATAAGATTTTAGATAGAATACAAGTGAGAGCTAAGGGCGATAGTTAGAAGGATCAGAACGGCTACCTTTTTTCGGGATTCGTTGGACATGTGCGCGCTTCCAGCACTGAGAAAAGTATTAAGTATTTAAGACAATAGAGAGTAGAGTTGATACGAAGGACAGGCGCCAGCTGCCAGAAAGCACACTCCCTCAAAACACGGGGGAGGAATGCCATCCGGGCACTAGCCTTCCTACGTTCATAGGTCTCAGGATCCCATGCACACGATCAGTGTAATCACAGGTAGAGAACATGGTATACCTGAAGAAAAGAAAGGAGCAGGAGGAGGGGTACCAGGATCGTCCAGGGTAGAATTAGATGAAATAAGGAGGCCGAAGAGATTGGCCTTTTCAGAAGGAGAGTTAGCAACAGGACCGTCAGAGCGAATAAGGGGAGGAAAGGCAGATTTACAAAAGTTGTTATAAGAGATGTTTTTTGGCAAGGGGCAGAAATTTTTATCTGTAAGAGAACCAAGCAGGTTGTCGCACCTTCTTTTAGTGAACAGTGCGGCTTAGCCGTGTCGAATAGTACCCTGCTAACGATTTCCTGAGCAGAATGAAAAATTAGTAAAGAGTGATAGGAGAACGAGAGTTTTCCATGCCCGATACGGCTAATGGTCTCTCTCCCTTAATGGCGCGAGAACACGCTTTCAAATCGAACATGGATTTTGGGGAGAAAAAAAGATTTAGTTTGAAGATGGAAGAACCTGCTCATCCCATCGTGATTTACAGGCTCCCACCTTCAAGCGTGACCGAGCATGCCCCGGGAGTCAAGCAGGATTCATTCCAAGAGTAGTTAGCCAAAAAAACAACGCAAATTCCCCGCAATTCGCCCGATTAAAGTGCAGAAATTACGTTTAGGGCATGGTGGAACTGGGAGAGAAAGTGTCATAATTAAGAGCCTACAAGATTGTGGTCAGAGGTGTAACCAATAGGAGGAGAAATGGTGTATTTAAAACGAGAAAGGAGTAGTGGTGAAACATAAAACACAACGCGTATTCAAGAATTGGTTAGGACGATCCTGGAATATGTGTAGGTTTCCTTAATTAACTGTTCAGATCGTTGAGAATACTGAATGTTTTGGCCCTCCCTCCCGCCTGCATCAGTGTGAGAAGGAGCCCAACCACTCAGTGTGGTTGGTACGTTGAAATCCCTAATAGAGGATGCTCAAGCATTTGGAGTGGGAAGCAGTAACAGTCTTCATGAGAAGTAGTAAGAAATTCAAAAAAAAAACTTGAAAATCTGTTCCATTAGGAGAGCAGTAGCAAAACACAAGATAATGATAGTAATAGGGAGAAAGATTTTAGCCACAGAACATCGAAATTAGGAGATTCAAGATTTTCGAAACGTGTTACAGGAGTGTTAATGGTTATATAGGCACAGACACCACCATTTAAACGGAAATTATAGAAAAAGTTATAGTTTAGAAGATATTAAGTTTACTTTGAAAAAGAAATCCCTGCCTAGCTTGGGTCTCAGACAATTTAATAAATGTTTTAGAGTTGAGAGTTAGAAGAGGTGTATTGCCAACAGACTTCGTGATTAAGGACAGCAGGGCCGCGAACGTTAGCAAAGCCAATAGAAAACCCCGCCTCGCCCAACACCCACCATCTACTTCGACGTGCTGTCATTTTCGATCCAGCCCGCTTCGCACAAACAAAACGCACACAAGCTCTAATAGTTTAAAAATTTAGCCGCGTTTACTTCATCCACACCTCACCACATCACACACACACCACACACACACAAACACACACACAACAACACACACAACACACACCAGCGATCGTGTACTAACAGTATAACAAACTAATGTTAGAAAAAAAAAAAAAAAGTATCCCCAAGGTGATGGTAAACTTGGGATATTTAGTTAAAACCTAAAAATAAACTTTACGTTTTCCAATGTCAATTAAAAGAAAACACAAAAACAAAATTTTATAATATGTTAAATAATGTTTAAAATTTGCAAGACGTTTATGTCAGAAAGTATGGGTCAGTTTATAAGCCTCTTAGCCTTAAGCTTCAACTCTATCCAAAAGGAGGGTGGAACCGGATCCACCTCGCAAGATTGTGGGAAAGTATTCCATGCAGGGTGTGACTAGACCTTTATATAACTGTAAGTTCTGTATGCAGAAGAAAAGAATTCACTGCAATCTGAACAAATTTCAGTTCGGTTGGTATATTCGTAGGCCATCTTTTTGGTGGGCAGCAATTCCAAACCGCATTGGCATCAGACTTGAAGGTCTCCACAGACAAATTCTCACTTCCACTTTATCTTCTATGTTTAGTCCCTAGAATTTTCCTCTAATAGTTGTATACTACACGGGTAAGAACACTCCTAGACAAGCCTATCCTATAACCATAGGGATTGAGGTCGAAAAGATTTGTGCGCGTATAAGCGACGTATATCAGAAGAGGAGAACGAATATAATGCATAAAGGATCTTATGAGCCTGATATATCTAAATAGAGTTGAACTTTGCCGAGCAAGAGACTCTATCGCAGAGCGCGAGATCGTGTTAGCCTAAAATGGCCTCAAAAATCTGGGAATTCTGTTCAGACAGATGCCACGTGTGAGAAAATTTCCTGATCTCTTATACATTCTTTGCGGCCTAGCATTGCAATCGGAATACTGCACTGTAGTGAACGATGATGATAAAAGGGAATCTTATCTATCGACTCCAACTGACGAGAGGGGAAATGACTGACAATTCCACAAAATGCAGTAGGATATGAATGTGAGAGGTGAGTCAGCGGCGAGTGAAGATACGCTGAGGAGCAGTTTCCAGACGCTCTCACATTGTCTAATATGTAGAGAATCTGTTGAGGAGATTGAAAAAGTAGGAAATTAAGTTGGACGATAAAACAGAAACGCCCACGGACGGAACACCTACATATTAATAAGCTGTTTAATATGAGTGTGTGGAGTGAGAAGAGTTGGGTTTGCAACACCACTGCACCTAAATCAATACAATGAGCTGAAATAAGAGAAACCGATATAAATTGAAAAGAAAACTAGAACAATATTAAGTATGAAACATATATTAGTCGAAAGGTAGGTAATATTCCAATAGAGAGGTAGCTTGTTGTACTTTATAACGATTGATCGCTATTGGAGCCAATAATACGTAAAGTCTCGACTGTTCTATATAATGCATTGTATGATATATGATCACTAAAGTATGACACTACCAAGTGTACCATCACCTGGATACTTTTTTTTTTTTTTTCTAACATTAGTTTGGTTATACTGTTAAGCTACAAAGACCTCAATGCTGCCGTGTAAGGGTCACTTATGAGGTATATGTATGATGAGTGTTATATGTGTGTGTGGTGTATGTTATTAGTGTTGAGTAGCTGTTGTGTGATAGTGATGTAGTATGTAGTGTGTAGTGTTGATGGTATATGATGATACATCAGTGTAAAATATTATTTAATACTATATTATGAAGCTTAGTGTTGTACGTCTATTTATTTATAGTATATGAGTTAGTCGAGAGTACTGAGTGAGCCTGAATTACGAATATGCTCAGTGTATACCTGAGATATGATTAAGTATTATGATGGGTGGTGTGGCGAAGAGCGCTAGTTGGCAGAAAAGGAGAGTTTAGATGCAGTTTACTTAGCTACTAACGTGAGTAATCTCCCAAATCAGGAACTTCCATTTACAGGTCTTCAAGCTGATGACCAGCGTGCTAAGATATCGAGAGAAAATCCTCTTCGATAGTATGTCGCAATACTTCCAGCACGTACAGGCTCGTCCTACACTGCAGTCTACTAACTTTCAAAGTCGAGGTGATATTATACGTTGTAATTGTAGAAATACACGATGAGAGTACGCCTTCAGCGAGAGAGCGGCAGTAGGGGATGTCTATTTCTTCAAAAAGTAATGATACCCTTACAGATGATACATTCATAATGTCAACATATACCACTTTATGAACACTATAGATTAATTCTCACGAGCTGAGATATTTGTGTTCGAGTGTCTGACAGATTGTTTTGTCCTCAGTCATGATAGTATACATTTAAACAGTAACACCTACTCTACACAATCGTGCTAAGATACTATACGAGGCGAATATCTTAGACTCTGTAGTATTAATTCTTAGAGAGAATCTACAACTAATATTCGACTGTTCAAATAATGAAATGGTGATATGAGATAAGTATACTGTATTCTCACCGAAGTGAGACGAGAGAGATAAGAGATGAAGATGGAGGCATTGAGAATGAGAGTAGTAGAGAGGCAGTACGAGAGCACGAGTGAGAGGAGAGAGCAGTACGAGAGACCGAGCACGAGTGGAGAGAGATTGTATGAGAAGAGATCTGTAGTATATATGTTTAATAGGTATCTGAGTTTTATCTTATATTCGGCATGTATGGTTCTTACACAAAATGAATTTGTGATTGATCTAATGCTGAGTCATATATATTTATGATTTTCAGGGGTTATCTAGTTATATATTTAGGTGGTGTAGGGGGTACTATTTATAACGTTAGTATATAGGGTAGGGGGGTGATAATTGTTTTTCAAGTATGGTGTTTGTATCTAATTCGATGTATCATTATATTTGTGTTATATGTTATTATGTTTATTATATATATTTTAGTTTATATTATTATTTTATATATGTATATTATATATATAATCATATATATATATATATAATATAAGGTGCTTGGAACCCTACTGGGCCACATGGCATTCCGCTGGGGTGCTCCTGGATTACAGGAGCCAATCAACCAAAGTCAAGCTGGGCACAACAACAGTTGCGACAAATGAATGCACTAATAAGACGAAGAAAAATTTCACTCGCTACAGGGACTCGAACCATCGCCAACAGCGTCGCCGTTAGACAATGTACAGGAGGCCCTACCACTAGACCGATCCGCCTCCCATAAAGAAGGCATCTCGAACCAGTTTTCAAGTCTCCTGCTTCGATTCACTGCTTTGAAACTCGAAACTTATTAATCCATAGAAGGCTGCTTGAAACTTCTACTGTGGAGGCGGATCGGTCTAGTGGTAGAGTCTCCTGTACATTGTCTAACGGCGACGGTGTTGGCGATGAGGCGAGTCCCTGTCTCGAGTGAAATTTCTTCGTCTTATTTTTTGCATTAATTTGTCGCAAACTGGTTGTTGTGACCCATGTTGGCCGTTGCTTGACTTTGGTTGGTTGCTCCTGTAACCCAGGAAGACCTCAAGCGAATGCAATGTGGGCCCAGTAAAGGGTTTCCAAGAATCCTTCTTGGATTTTAATAAGTTTCCGAAGTTTCAAAGAAGTGATCGAAGCAGGAGCTTGAAAACTGGTCCCCGAGATGGCCTCTTTTTTGGGAGGAAGGATCGGTCCTAAGTGGTAGCGGCTGCCTGGTGCATTGTCTAACTGCGACCGCTGTTTGGCGTGGCTGCGAGTGCGCTGTGATAGTGAAATTTATTATATATATATATATATATAATAATATATATATAGTATATATATATATATATATCATATATTATATAATATATATATATATATATATATATATATATATATATAATATTATATATATATATAGTTATATAATATATAATAGAATTAGTTTGTTTATATAATTATTAGTAAACTTGTTTTAAATTGTTTAATAAGTATCAGAAATATTTATAACTTCATTTATATGTAAAATTTTTGATTAAGACAATACGCAAATCGTAAGATGTAATAGAATTCTTGCATTTCATATATATATATTATATATATATATATATATATATATATAGTATATATATTATATATATTATATAATATAAAATAATATATTATATTAATCTATATATATATAATATAGTATATATATATCTATATATATATTATATATATATAATATATTATATATATATATATATATTAAGGACCTTTCTGTTTTTACGCTTGGTCAGTTCTTTGAATTTATTTTTTGTTTTTTTTTTTAAAAATATATGTAAGCTTTATGATACCAACAATGAATTTCAGTGGTAACGGACATGATTAAAAAATATATAGGACCAGTTACGTTTTACGGATCCGTAACTTTTAAATTTTTGTTTAATTTTTTTTAACTAAAGGAATACCCAAGGGTAACCGCAAAGATGGCAGGAAGTCGGGGTCTCTCGGCTTCCGGGAACGACAGGGTGGGACCTTAATTTCGCCCCCCTCCGGGGAAGGGTGCTCCGAACGCCCGCTCTTTGGTTGGGTGTCGGCGGGGTTCCTCCCGCTCCCCTAACGGGGTATGGATATAACGTCCGCCCCCTCTGTCCCCCGTCGGCTCGAGCCCCCAAATTTTTTTTTTTTTTTTTTTTTAATTTTTTTTTAATTAATTATTATTTTTTTTCCTATTGTATTAAGCTTTATACGCGATTCCAAAATATGTAATTGGTTTTTCTGTAAGTGTCGTACTTTTGAGATATTTTAATTTATGAAAAAAAATGTTTTTTTTTGTATTTTGTTTTCTTTTACATTTTTGTAATAAGTTTTAACACAGCTGATTCAAATATGTAATTGGTTTTTTCTGTAAGTGTCGTACTTTCGAGATATTTCATTTTTTAAAACAAAATTTTCACAAAAATGTGATTTTTGAAAAAAATTCAATTTCTTGATCATATATCAACTTCCTTTACCACTGAAATTCCAATTGTTGGTATCATATAGAGGCAATATATTAAAAAAACCAAAAAAAATAACAACTGAACCAAGCGTAAAACAGAAAAGGGCCTATATATATAATATATATATATATATTATATATATATATATATATATATTATATAAAAAAAAAGATATATATATAATATATATATATATATCATATATATAATATATATATATATATATATATATATATATTATATATATATATATATATATATATATATTTATATATATCCTATAAAAATCATATTATATGGAAAAAGAGAACACATAAATGGTTTGCATGGGAATATAAAATTTAAAACTTATTTATAAAAGTGACGCTTCGGAGTTATTACTTTCCGAGCACTATTTGTGCTTTCGGCTTTTGAAAATTGAAGTCAACCCAGTGGCCTTGCCAGTGCACACAATTTAAAAACTTCAACTTGCACATTCATGGATTTACATACAGTATATATATATATATATATATATATTATATATAATTATATATCATATATATATATATATATATATATTATATATATATATATATATAATTATATATATATATATATTATATATATATATATATATATATTATATATAAATATATATATATATAGATAGGTATATATATTATACTATAATATATATAATATATATATTATATATATATATATATAGTATATATATATCATATAATATATACTATATATATATATAATATATATATATATGATCTATAGTATATTATATACTGTATATATATATATATATATATATATAGATTAAATTTGGAATCACTGTTTTTCCTTTCGTTGAATTTCGTTTGTCGAGGCGTCGCAAATAATTTACATTCATGGGAGAAAGAAAACTCTGCGTTCAAAACGATTTTGACAAAAATCGGTTTAAAAAAAATTAATTTGTTAAAATCATTTTTTTTTGTTGCCGAGAATAGAAATGTTTTTTTATTTTTTTGTTAGTTGATATATGTTTTTTTTTTGTTTCTTGTTGCTAAGAATAGATGTTTTTTTTTGTTGCAGAAATCGATCGTTTTTTCCGCTCAGAATCGAATGTTTTCGCCTTTTAATGTTTTTAGTGCGTTTATGAACGTTTTTTGTAACTTGTTCAAAGCCTTTTTTTTTTAAATTTGGATCGTTTAGGGAGAAATATTTATGGTTATTTCTTCATTTATAGAATGATAATCAACAAGGAATATAAAAGATGATTTATAACAAATGCGGCTATTAAATTTCCTGAAAATGATCTATTAAAGATAAGATTGCAGTTCAACATATATATACATTATATATATATTATATATATATTATATATATAATATATATATTATATATATATATATATATATATATATTATATATATATATATATATTATATATATATATATATATATATATACCGTATATATTAATATAATATATATATAAATATTATTATATAATATATATATAATATATATATAATTATATATATAATAATATTATATATATATTATATATATAATATATATATAATATATATATAGTATATACATGTTCATATATATAGGTTATATAACCCCAGATTAGGAATAGTCAAAATTGGGAAAATAGGAATATGAAAACTCTTCGTTGATTTCACATCACGACATCTCACACATACACACGCACGCACACATTCACACACACACACACACACACACACACACTACCACACACACACACACACACACACACACACACACAATTGTATCTTTTTATTGTAAAGATTATAATAATTTTATCAACGAAACAAAAATTTAAAATATGTTTCTTGATGCCTGTTTAAAAATTCAAATATTTTTTGTAACTTGAATGATCTACTCCAAATTATTTCCGAGTCTGGTCAAACTTGCCTCCTCGGCATAAGATTGATACAAATACTCACTGATTCTACAGAAGCTGAATTAAGAATACAGCTTAAAAAAGGATCTTAAAAATATTTACAGAAAGTTTTAGGGAAATTTTCATTTTCTCTTGTTCTTTCCATTATTTTCTTCCATTTAATAAACCATTTTCAATTTTGCTCATCAAACATGGATTTGTGAAAAAGTGTCGTTTTGCCTCTTTATTTTGTAGATAATGAAAGGAACAAATAAGTATGGTTTGAAAGACAATTTAATTTAATTAAACAAATTTAATTATTTTTTTTGATTAATTAAATAATTAATTGCTTATTCCGAAATGAATAGTTTCTGTCAGTGCTATGAAGAATGGGAATTTATATTTTCAAATATCTTTTAATTATTATTTTATTTAATAATAATAATAATAATAATAATAATAATAATAATAATAATAATAATAATAATAATAATAATAATAATAATAATAATAATAATAATAATAATAATAATAGTTCCTTTTACACGCAAATGTCAACAAATATTGAAATTTTTAATAGAAATAGTATATTTGTGGCACCCATACTGTTATTATTATCTATGTAATTTGCTACAGTGAGAAATGGCGCTATAGTGTCATTCGCTCTTTTTTTTTTATTCTGTCTCTGTATGGTTTTTATTGTACAGACCCCTTTAATTTTAGCAAGACTTTAACTGCTATTAAAAACTTGGAAGTTCTTTGAAACCTCATAACGCAAGCAAATATTTTTAGAAAGGCTTCTAAATCGATAATAAATATCTTAATATTATAGTAGCTGTATACTACATGAAAGGAATCACATATTACTTGCAGAATGTTTTGAATGTCTAACTGCTTCTCTGAGCAATCTATCGCTTTATTATCGTATTTTATGTTCATCAACACTTCTCTCATTATTTAGAATATTTTATCATATTTAGTGAAATTCTTCACAAAAATATTTTTACACATCAAGTGAAGTTTCCAGTGCGTTTAGGAATTTGTGGCGTTACACTTTTCTTGAAGACATCCCTGTAGACAAAGCATTGAGTTATCTATTGCTGCGAGTAACGTTCTCAATGAACAACCCAAATTTAAATGACACACGATGCAGCCCTAAAATATGTGCACATTGATGTTTGTGTTGATGTGTACTACAACCCTAGTAATATCTATGTAAGTATTTAAAACTTACATGTCGTTGATGATAATCGAGGAAGTAGGTTTGTATTCCAATTAAATTTTTCACAACTTTTTTTTTATTTTGTAACTTCTCCTTCCAAGAGATTAGATTGCGAGAAGAACAAACATGCGTAATAAGCCGAGAGTGACTTGACTTTATTGTTTCTTTTATTCCTCGCCTTTCCATTTTATTGTCACCGGATAAAATGACAAATTAAATGATAAATAAATATTTGACATTCTGGATAATATGCATAATTATACTACTCTAAATAAAATCATTAAAATATTCCCCCCAAAAATGCAAACTATATTTTTAAATTCTTTCTGGTAGATAATTATTGATTGTCTCTAATTTATTATGAATTATGTTAATATATCTGTCAATCTCTGTTGATATCTCTAATTTATTATGAGTTATGTTAATATTTAATTTATCGGAGGAAAAAATATATTATATTACGAAGAAATATGCTTAACATCTTTCCTATATTTTTCTTTCACGCTAATGTATTCAATTGTGTCTGCAGTAGGAAACTCTGCGTTGTTCGTTTAAAACATAACTAATATACTTATCTGTATCACTTTTAGAGGAGTACCTAAATCGACCTTTTACACGAAGCCGAGGACAGGTTAGAAATTTGCCCAATGTAATGTCTACTATTGAATACTCTAAACACCACAGATAATTTTCTTATACCTTCTTTACCTGACACTTGACGTTTGAACAAAGATTTTTTTTCTTTCAGAAACTTTTTTTTGTAAAAAGAGAAGAATTCTTTTACTTTTCAGGCAGAGGTCAGCAGCTGCACTTTGTTTATCTTATCTTTGGATTATCTGTAATTTTTTAATGTATTTGTAAACAATGAAAGTTAAAAATACTTGACATTTCTATAAGAGTTTAATTAATTAATTTGTTAATAATTTTTAAAAGTTTATTAATAAATGTATTTTTATTAATAAATTTAAGGAATTAAATTTCCAGTGCGCGTTAATTTCTTTTGGTTTCGTGTAACGTCTTGGTGTTTTAATGGGGATATGTCGAGTATAATTATTAAATTTAAAAAAAAAGTATATTTTAGTCCACCAATTTGAGTTATCAATTTACATTTTTTTCTAAGTTCATAACTTTGTAAGCTGATAAGATCTGCATTATATTTTGCAAAATTGGACAAAAAGCTAGCATGTTGGTTTTAAAAAGCTTAAAAATTATGAAAAGAATAACTTCTATGAGCTCCTTTAGATCCAGAATATGGTATTACTTTTTCAGTTCCACTATGCGAATGCCTTGGCCTTAACGCACCTTTTTTCAATACTAATTGAATATATTCCTATTAGCTATGTGCGTCAGTTCTGCAGAACTAATTTTTCATTTTTATTTTTTGCCTAACTTTAATTCTCTGAATAACGTCTATAGCTTATATATAATATAATATAATTATATATATATAATATTATATATATATCATATATATATATATATATATATATATATATAATATATATATATATATATATATATCAAATATATATATTATATAGTATCTATATATATACTATATATATATATATATATATAAGGTGTGTGTGTAGTGTGTGTGCCCTCGCGTGTTAACAAATGTGGTAGATTCTTTGCCTCTCCGTAACTTCCAGTTTACACAAGACTCGTTTTCTGATAATTTTTTTGCCTTCAATTTATTTCCATCATGACGAAGCTGCTGCGCTCTCCTGTTTGCATCGTGCCTCCGTCTGTATGTTTTCTGTTTCGTGAGCCTGAATTCGAATTCTCTTTAATTTGGTTTCCCGTGTATCAGAAAGCAGATTGTGGAGCCGGATAATTGTAAGGCGACTTATGTTTTAAATCATGTTGAAAACTTTGCAAATGTTGACAGAAGTCGGTTCGCCAATTAAATATTTTAAAGTTTTGTAATTAAATTTTTATTAAAGGAAAATCAAGTGACTGTTTTAATTTTTCGCAAATGTCGATTTAGATCTAGTTGTTAGACCCTTAGATCAAGTATTAAGATTTTTAGACCTTAGATCAAGATTAGGATTAGTTTTTAGACTTTCTTAGTTTTGGCTCTTTCGTTATCTGGCAGGATGTTGTCCATTTTTCTTAGCATTTACCAAGACTTAATACTTCGTTGTCCTTATATGAGATTCTATCGATGAAATTCTGCTGAAATCGTATAAAAACGCAAAGTTTGTTGAAATTTGTGAAAACTTAAAAACATAAAGCCGGGCATATCTTGCCATTCGACGGATATTTTCTCTATTGCTTTTATCGAGAAACTATGTTTTCGCTACTTGAACAAATGCACTTCAATCTTTATTGGCAATTCAAATGAGATAAAAAAGAAAAAAAAACAAAAAAATCTATGATAAAAGTCTAGATTTACTATGTGATTATAGTGCTTAAGCTTAAAATAAATCGCTTCAATAAATTATATATAAACTAAAATTTATTTTATATGCTGATGAACAAATTGTTTTCGTATAATGAACATACTTTATTTAATTGGAATACGCTATTAGCCAAGGGTATTAGCCAGCTTGTGAATAACAGATTAAACCTTTTATTATTTTGTCAAAATTTACGTCCTCTTTTATCTCACGATATCTGGTATTCTTA
>JABUQX010057357.1:22500-30000 GCA_015478945.1 Trachelipus rathkii
GTACAGTGTTCTTTAGAAACATTTTCTTGAATCTATAACAGTGAAGGAAAAATCCCTTGAAAATCTGAGGTTTTTTTGTCCGGAATGCATTACTCTTTTCTTGATTATGTTTTTTTAAGCGTTACTAAATTCCCTTTCGAGGTTAGGCTAGAAACTGTCAATTCTTAAAGCCTCTCAAAAGTGATTTTAATCTTGGAAACAGATTGAATATTAAACAAAACTAAAAATTTCAAAAAGCATACTATATTAATAGCGGCCTATATTATATATATATAGTAGATATAATATATTTATATATATATATATATATAATATATATATTATATAATTATATATATATATATATATATATAGTATTATATAATATAATATAAATTTTAATGATCTTATTACTTTTTTATAGCGAAATCATGTTAGCTCCCTAGTATTTAAATTTTCATTCCCTATTAAATGAAAATTAATTAATGAAAACATAAACAATTAATATACCCTCTAAATTAATTAATTATCTTTTCAAGTTATGTGTTTAAATTATACTATTTATTCAGATTATTCTTTGCAGGTCAAATTCTTATAATATATATATATATATATATATATATATATATCATATAATATATATATATATATATTATATATATAAATATATATATATATATATAATATATATATATATATATATAATATAAGTATATATACAGTATATATATAACGGGAAGGGGCCGTATTGCATTTTGTTGTTGCTGATATGCTTTTGATTACAACTGCTGCTTGGTGTAAAGTGAGAACTCAATACCATGGACTTTGTGTTCCCTGTGCCGACTGCCCAACACTTGTACGTGCATTAGCATTATCACATACATTTTCTTTCAACCTCTATCCTTCCCCTCATTTTTCATATCAATTTTGTCTTTTCAATCCACCTTCGTAATTACAGTTTCTAAACTTTATTATTTTTATTTTTATTTTTAAATTTTTTTTTTGATGCCCAGCCCATCAGTCCCTATTAAATACTTTAACGAGAAGCTTAGTCCTCCCTTTTTTTCCGGACACAGTCCCTATCGGACTATCATGCCTCTTCTCGCATGGTCTTCAGCTGCACCTGCAACACACTTTTTCCCGTAGAATAAGAGGTACTTAGAAAAAAATCAACTAGCAACCGTTTATCCTCTTCATTAACCGGCCGCCAATTGTAGGAACCTGGAGCCCTTGCCTAACCACTGAGGAGCTTCTGTACTTTGGTGTGAATCTGGCTTTACAATGAAGTATAAAGAGTGAACTAGTGTGCGACACGTGGGGGGGGGGCTAATCCGATGTAGAGTTCCAGAGATCTCTAACAAGCACTCATCACAGGCTTCCCTACGGGTGGTCCGGGAGTTAGTGTGTCTTGCCTTCAAACTGTTGTGGGCGAGAAGATTAACTTCCTATAAGAATTATACGAATTTCAGTCCTTCCTTATTTATTTTATGTTCATAAAGTTTTATTTTTAATGTACTAGGTAGACGAAGTTTGTTTTAATTTTTTTTATAGAAAAGTCTATTAAGAAAAACACTTCCTTAAATTCAAAGGAAAGCTTAATTAATAACAATACCATCGTCGCGTTCCCACCCAGACCCCCATCTCAGATTCCCTACTACTTCTAGAAGACAGTTACTTCTTTTTCCTTCTCCTACACACTAAGATACTATAGCATAATTTCACATTACGTAAGCTGGATATGCCCTTAACACCAAAGTTCAAAATGGATACAAAGAAGCAAAAAATAACCCGCAAAGATGCTTCCCGTCCAAAGTTTCTTATAATGTTTCATACAACAAATATGCTGTTTCCCCTATCCAGAATGCCAGCTGATACACATCCCGATAATTGCAATATGACGATTCACTACCTCCAAAGCTATTACGAGCAAACCTCTTCTATAGCGATTGCATTGAAGAGACTTTAGGAAATTGAAGGCCCACAGTCACCACTAATGAGAAATGGGATATACGTAATCGAATCCAGATACTTTCCAAGAATCAAATTACTATTTAAATCAATCCCTTAACGTCTCGAAACATTCCTCCTATTTCTACTCTTATGAAATAAGAAACACATCTAAAGCCACTATTTATTGTTATGAACAGAAAGACGAAGATACTGCTTCATTTAGAAAATCTCTAGCAAATCGATTTTCCGTTACAAACATATATAAGATTTCCCCTCGTCAGACTCGCCATGGATACCCTTAAGATCCTTCGTTTAATAAAACACAAGAACATTTTATAATACCCAACTTATTACACTTTCAAAGGATGGAAAATAGTAGAATTTACAAGAAAACAGAATAATAAACAAAAACGTTAAAAAAAATATCCCCATCCAAACAGATATAGACATTTAAATGACCAAACGAGTTTGAGACACGTATCAACCAAAATACAAGAATTGCGAGAGATAATTTAACATATATCTGTGCAAATACACCAACACTGACATAAAACTGTGGGGGACTCCACATTAGGTATTTTCCTTAAAATGCCCGCTTATCAGTTGAGACAGGTAGGTTTGAATTATTTAACCACAAAAAAATTGAGGCAGGAAGAGAATTGCCAACTATACCAGCTCAAACGACAATATACCATATAAGGCAAAAGCAAATCTATATGAACTACAATTGCAGGAGCCCCCCCTGCCACCGCGTGTATAATTAACCAACGCCAACTGATATTCTATAGTACTATCCCCCTAAATATAACAACTCAAATAGCTACTGGAACCAGCTCATCCAGCAATCGCATATATTAATAACGACTTCTATAAAAATTCCAAGCAGCCCTGACACAATCTCTTGTATCAAAAGTGTCATCAGACAAACCCACTCCAAGTACTAGTTTCAACCAATTAACAATGAAGTTTAATTGGTACATCAATAAAATTTGGAGGGCATTTCCTGTCAAGACACTATGTCCCATTACCCTCCCGAAAGTCAAAACTTACGTAAGACCTGCATCTATGTTCCCCTAAACCGTCTTTAAAACCGTACCCAATCTTCCTGAAAAAGATGTCCTAAACACAAAGAAAGGAATAATCCACCAAGCTAAAAATTTTTCGTTAAAATGCAAAGACATTCGAATTGCTATAAACCAAATCCAACATTACCCCAAGACGTAAAAAATGCAAACTGACAGAAGACACAATCAATCAACACAAGTAATATACATAACGCTTCCACACATACTATCTTGCAATCTAAAACAACAGAATTCTCCGAGAGAACTTAGAATCTCCTACTGCCATTTGCAAACACAGTTTATAACATTCTTGACTTACCCAACATCCCTTTGCAATAGGTACTGCCGTTCTATTATGATGATGGGTATGCACATTGGTTATTCCCTGCTCCCACCATTTGCCTGGTCCTGACCTCTGTCTCCAAATCTAGCTACCCTGATGCCTTGTTAAAGACAATCATTCTATGTCTCAATTCCGCAGTTCACTGATTTAACTCCAAAGTGTATAATGACTTGGCTCTATAACAGGAAACAGTGCTTTCCTGATCGCAACCTCTCTCATACCCTCCCCCATCATGATTCAATCTTTACTTCTGAGTTACTGCTCCACTCTCGTAAGAAGCAAATCATACTATGTTGGATCCCCTCTCACGTAGGGGCAACTGGCTACGAAATCGCTGATAGAGAGGCCAAAATTGCAGCTTCTTCTTTTCGGAGCTGTTCTAGGTTCCTTCCGGATGCCATTCGACAAGTTCGCCTCCCATCAACTGATCCTGCTCTGCCGACAGGGCTTTCCGGTACTTATGTATAGAGTGCTGACGAGTGATCAAGTGAGCGAAGCTTAGAAAGATATAATGCCAACATTGGTGAGTGGCTTCCTCTCACGACGAAAAGCGCTTCACGAGGTATATTGCACGCCAATCCGTATTTGGCCACACCCAATATCATCACAGCCACTAACATGTACACACCCTCCTCCCATCTGCAAAGGTTGCCGTCGTCATAGCACCGCAAATCTATTCACAATATCTTCATTGATTGTCCCCAACTGGACCTCATTCGCCATAGTCATTTCCCTACCTTATGGTCCATAACACTTTCTAAAAGGTTATCTCCCATATATTATCTGAATCCTCCCACTATTAAAACAGTAACTATTTTACTCTTATCTCAAGATGAATATTCTTTGTAATATTATGATTTTTATGTGAATAGACTTTATAAAGTAAGATAGCAATTTTACTAGTTTTTAAATTTTAATTTTTGGAACCGAATATTCATTATCGCGATCACAAATTTTCGTATTGACAATTAAACATGTATAAGCCCAGGCCCCCCATGAGTTAATATTAATACCAACCCCAGTGTGCCAGCTTTTTCTGTGGGACCGTGATGGTCATGTACATTAAACTCTCTCTCTCTCTCTACTCTCTCTTCTCTCTCTCTCTCTCTCTCATCTCTCTTCTCTCTCTCTTCTCTCTCATTTCACTCTCTCTCTTCTCTCTCTCTCTCTCTCCTCTCTCTGTCTATATTATATAATAATATTATATATATATATAGTATAATATATATAAATATAGTATATATATATATATATATATATATATATTAATATATATATATAATATATATATTATTATATATAATGTTGCGAGCACGAATTTATTTCCACCGCACTCCCATGCAGGATATACGTTTCGCCACACACCGGGTGACACGCTCCAACCCCTATTATATATATCATATATTATATAATATAGTAATATATATATATATATATATATATATATATATATATATAATATATATTATATATATATATATTATAGATATACCAGATATAGTATATATATAATATATATATATATATATTATAGTATATAGATATATATATATATATATATATATATAATAATATATTATATATAATATATATATATATATATAATATATTATATATATGATAATAATATATAATAATTAATAAATAATATATTATATATAATAATAATATACAATAAATATTAATAGTATATATATATATATATATATATATATATAATAATATATAATTATATAAATATATATATATATATATATATATATTAATATATTATTGCACATATCCACAAGGAAAATGAAAAACTGATATCGAGCACTTTCGTGTATTTTTCAACAAATTATCAAGGCGTAAAAGAGAAAATTCTTGAAACTAGTAAAGATAAAAACTCAGTTAAAAACATTTTTCTTCCCAAAAAAGACAAGTCAAGAGATCTTAAAAGTTACAACCAACTAAACACTTTTTTAAGAATGAATTTACAATCGTCCTTTATTTAAAACAGTAGCGGAAAATAAAAACTAAAATGATAATTAATCATAATAACAGTAACAAATAATAATAATAATAATTATAATAATAATAATAATAATAATAATAATAATAATAATAATAATAATAATAATAATAATAATAATAATAATAATAATAATGAAATTGAAAATTAAAATGA
The DNA here is from genome assembly GCA_015478945.1 of Trachelipus rathkii. NCBI lineage: Eukaryota > Metazoa > Arthropoda > Malacostraca > Isopoda > Trachelipodidae > Trachelipus > Trachelipus rathkii. Next base: position 28,004 of record JABUQX010057357.1, read on the forward strand.
AAATAATAATAATAATAATAATAATAAAAATAATAATAATAATAATAATAATAATAATAATAATAATAATAATAATAATAATAATAATAATAATAATAATAATAATAATAATAATAATAATTCAATTGAAAATTAAAGGTTAATTCAGTTAAGAAAAATTTACATTGTTTCCCATAGATGCAATATTTACAACTACATTAAGCAATAATTATAAAATAACCAAATGTAATTTCCTTAGTAAATAAATAATAATAATAATAATAATAATAATAATAATAATAAAATAATAATAATAATAATAATAATAATAATAATAATGAAAATAATGATAATAACAATAATAATAATAACAATAATAAAGGATGGTTGTCAAGTTGGATTAGTTTTTTTGTAGCAGATAAATTCATTCTTAAAAAAAGTGTTTAGTTGGTTGTAACTTTTAAGAGCTCTTTCTTGATTTGTCTTTTTTGGGAAGAAAAATGTTTTAACTGAGTTTTTATCTCTAATTAGTTTCAGAATTTTCTCTTACAATATTTGTTAAAAAAATACACGAAAGTGCTCATATTATCAGTTTCATTTTCCTTTGATATTGCTGCAACATAATATATATATACAATATCGATAATATATATATATATATATATATATATATATATATTGATATATATATGTATATATATATATATATATATATATATATATATATATATATATAACTATATATATGGCTCTAGAGCAGTGGTGCCCAACCTTCAGTCTATCTCGAGCAAATTAAAAATTTAAAATTTAAGATAAAGCACAATTAATATAAATATAATAATAAATATATTATATAATATATATAATATAATATATATATATATATATATAGTATATATATATATAATATATATATATATAGTAGTTAATATATATATATATAGTATATATATTGATATATGATATAACATTGAAATAAGTATATATATTGCAAATTTTTTATTTTAATAATACGTGTGATGAATGTGAATACTAGCGGCGAGCAACAATTTCAAAAACGGTACCGAGAACATTTTGCTCCGAGCTACGTTGGGCACCGCTGCTCTAGAGTTTTGTTCAATGTTCTTTTCTTTTCCCAAACTTATCGTTGTTATGCTCAATCTTCGTTATAATTCATCGGGCAAGTTTTCCTTCACTCAGTAATTGTAAAATATTTTCATTTAAAGATTTTTTTTAAGTATAAAGTGTTAAGTTTTTTTTTTTTTTTTTTTTTTTTTTTTTTTTTTTTTTTTTTTTTTTTTAAAATTCAGAACCATAATTTTGTTTTGTGGTGAAACTTTTTTTCTATAGAACATGTACGCTAATATCGACAAATATAGTCATCCAAATTCTTTCGTTTGTTGCAGTTCATATTTTGCAGGAAGAAGTTTTATTGGTCTTCTTAAACATTCATTATTAACATTAATTGCTTTATCTCACTGCAAGTTGCCTTCAATCTGTCCTTCTTTAACTTCCTCCTAGTTACCTTCTTTTCTTTTATACAATTCGTTCTCTATAATAACGTTACAAACAGTATTCTTTCTATATATCCCATTAGTATTATTTTTCTTACATTCTCTGAAATCTCGTTTTCGTATAAAAGTTCGAAAATACGTTTCCTTCATTTTCTTTACGCATAAAAGATAACGACTTGCCTTCCAACTTTCTATTGTTTGAATATGCATTTCGTTTGATTGTGAAGTGTTATGCAACTATCACAGTCATATTAAAGTCTTCAAACTTAAAGTTTTTTGCAATTTTTATTGCAAATACTTTTAAGTCTCCTTGCTGGTGTATCTAACCAGAAAAATCTACGGCTTTGTCTTCAAAAAATAATATATATATATAATATATATAATATATATATATATATATATAAATTAATCATCATAATATATATAATAATATATTATATATATATATTAGTATATATATTATATATTAATCATCAACCCCCCAGTAGATTCGTGCCGTCAGTT
>JABUQX010057358.1:0-2500 GCA_015478945.1 Trachelipus rathkii
AAGAAAGAGAAAATAGAATAATAATAATATAATAATAAAAAAGTAAAAGAATATAATAATTATTAGAATAATAGATATAATAATAAATAATAATAATAATACTATAATAATAATTGATAATAATAATAAAATAGATTAAAAGTATTATTAAAGTACAATGAATGAGATAATAATAATAAGAATAATGGATGATGATGAATGAGATGATGAGATTGATAGATGAATGGATTGATGATAGATGTGAGAATGATGTATGATTGATATGATGTATATGATCGGAGTGGATGATATTGATTATGAGTGAGTGATTGATTGCGATGATTGATAATAATAGCATTAATAATTAGTATTATATATATATATATATAATATATATATATATATATAGTATATTATATATATAATACTTATATAGTATAGTTATATAATTATATTTATAGTATATATAAATATATTTATGATATATAATATAATATTATATATAGTATAATATTATAATATATATATATGATAATATATAGTAATGATATATATATATAGTATATATATATATATAGCTCTATTAAAGTATAGTATTATATATATATAAATTATAGTATATTATATATAATATAATTATATATTTATATAATATATATTTATAATAATTAGTTACTATAATATATATAGTATATAATAATATATAATAAGTATTATATAATATATATATATATTATAATATATAATAATATAATATATGACTTATAGTTGTAGGAATATTAGGAATGTATATATGAAGAGAACGACAACTAAATTATAAAACATAAAGGTAGTTAGACTTAAGTTTTAAAAAAGGTTCAGATCAACTATTCGGAAGGACAGCATGAGTCTGAAAAAGGTTGAAGTGTGTCGATACTGCATAGGCGGAGCACAATGATATTTTCGAAGACACTAAGAATATGGATGGAAAGATCAAAGTCGTTTAAATCAATTGGATTAGCCAGGCAAGGAAAGTTCGTGAAACCCGATGAAATATCGTAGTAGAGATGCTGGAATAAGTTAATTTAAAAAATAGGATATAAGAAAGAAATTGATTTTAACCATGTAAATTTTTATTTTACCGGGACGAGTTAGAGGCTGTAGCCGGTACGGGTCAACTCTTGGCATATGAAAATCTGCGGGACGACCTCGTGAACGTAAGGAGATCCATTAGAGTGGCCAGAAAGACAAGTGAAGGATTTACGGATGAAAGTCACTGGAGCAACGAAGTGGGTCGAACCGAGATTTGGTATTCGTAGAGGAGAAATCCAAAAGAGGAACGAAATCAGTAGGTTTGATGTTACTTAGCGTGCAGTTTAAGGCGGGCTGTTGTAAGTTGTTTCTTCATTGGTAAATAATTGAAATTTGTGAATAAATACTGGATGGCGGATATATTACTTGTAGGTACTAAAAATTATTGATGGATTGTTATCGGTGAGTTCAGTCCGCGCTTCACTACCTAGTCAGGCAAATTTACCTGGGAAGGAACAATTAATGACAGTTAAACGAAAGGAACTCGGTGTTTATTTTTCGATACCAACTGCAGTGGCAAATTAAAAATGAAGGGAGATGAAAGGCATTTATTATTTTAGTTTTGCAAATATACGAATATAGAAAACGAATTGCGTATATTACGTCCTTTCTCATATTTTTGCAGTATATAGGTGATAATAAGCGTTATTAGCATTGAAGAAAACAAACAACGGAAATTAATTAGAATCCGCAACGATTGGTGGGCTCCGTCGTTTATATGGACTGCCCTTACCGCAATAGTGTAGAGGGATGGGGGAAAAGAAAAAAAAAAAAAGAAAATTTTTTGAGTTTTTTATTTGATATTTGTGCGGGTTTATTTATTAGGTTCAATCTTTTAAGGTTTGTTACAAACAAACTGAGAATGAGTGAAATGTAGGATGTAGGAAATGGTATTAATTATAAGAAAAGAAACGAATAAAAAGTGTATGGATTCCCTTAAATTTTTCTGTAAATCTAAGGTACGTTTTGTGTAAATTTTTTAATAAGTTACGATCACATTGGAAGAACAGCAGTTGAGTCTGGAAAAATGTGAAGTTGTTTCAATCAGTCAATTGGGCGAGCACATAATGATATTTCGGATAGACACTCAGAATATTGATGGAAAGATCAAAGGTCGTTTAATCAATCTGATTAGCCAGCGCAAGGAAGTTCGTAAACCCGCAATAATAATCCGACGTAAGTAGACCTGAATAAAGTTATATTTTAAAAAAAGGAATAAAGAAGATTGATTTTAACCATGAACATTATTTTGTATTTTTTAAGGGGACGAGTACCTAGAGCTGGAGCCGTACTCCAACTTTTGTCATAGGAATTCTGCTGGATGACTCGGTGCATTTTGAAGGGAGTATCCATGAGAGGTTGGCAGAAAGACAAGTAACTTGGGATTACGGATGGAAAAAGTCATCTGGAGCAACGAAGTGGGTGCGACCGAGATTGTCATCGACTAGGA
>JABUQX010057358.1:15000-17500 GCA_015478945.1 Trachelipus rathkii
ATATATGTTATAAGTTATATATATATATATATATATATATATATATATATATATATTATTATTATTATATATATATAAATTTATATATATATTAAGTTATTATTATATATTATTATTATTATTGTTATTATTATTATTATTATATATATATAGTTATTATTGTTATTGTTATTACGTTACATATTATGCTGTTGTTATTGTTATTACATATATTGTTAGTTATTATTACATACATATTTATATATATTACATATATACATATGTTGTTATAAATATATATATATGATATTGTTATTATTATTATTATTATTATATATATATAGGCATATTATTATGATCAAATTTATTCTTTATTCATTTATTACTATTAGTATATTTACATCTATCCAGTATATATGCAGCATATATATATATATTGTTGGTTATTATTATTATTATATTTCATTTCATATATATATATAACATATTATATATATAAGTATATATATATATATGTATATATATATTTATAATATATATATATATATATATATTATTATTATTATTATTATATTATTATAGTTATTATTAATACAAGTGTTATATATATATATATATAATGTGAATAAATAATAAGGAGTTAGAACTGAATTGAAAACATCCTTTGTATTAGTCTCTTAAGTTATTTTTAGATTGTCTTTCTAATTTCCGATCAGAATGTAACAAAAGACTCATATTTACTATATAACCAAGATAAATCCTTGATAGTATATATATATATATATATATATATATATATATATATATAGTTATATATTATATATATATATATATATATATATATAGTTATATACAGTATATGATATAAGAAATATATAGGTAGTATAGTATAAGTATATATATAAGTATATATATATAGTATATGAAGATATATACATAGATATATATATATATATTACCTAGTACAATGTTCTAATATATATATATATATTATTATATTATTATTATTATTATTATTATTATATATATTATTAAATAAGTATTAGTTATTATTATTATATATTATATATTATATTATATATATATTATATTATTGTTGCATATATATATTATATTATATATATACATATTATTGTTGTTATTATTATTATTATATATATATATGTTGTATACATATATATATATATATACAATATATAGACTACTGTATATATTATATATATATATATTATTATATTATTATTATTATATATATATATATTATTATATTATTACATACATATGTTATGAAAGAGATATAGCATAGCATATATATATATGTTATACATATATATTATATATATGCTATATATATATATATATATATATATATATAAGTAAACTATAAAGTATATATAGATATATATATATGGTTATTATATGTTATTACATATAAGTTATTATTAATATAAACTTCATATATATATGATATATTATTATATATATATATATATATATTATATATATATATGTTATATTATTATATATTATTGTTATTATTATATATTGTTATATATATATATATATATATATAGGTTATTGATCATCACTTTCCATCTTTATCTCTATCCCAAGTAATTTGTGAGAGGTAGGCATCATACACTGGAAACAGAAAAAGTACACCCCTAAGTGGAAAACCGTAGCTGTCAGAAAATTTACCCTATGATTTCTTCAGCAGATTACATGACGGACCCTGTGACATTCATCAATGTAGGGCCTAACCGAGCGCTCTACATCGATACCTATGACAAGACTTCCACTACCCATTATGCTCTTTTCTCTGTACAACTCATTCCTTCTTTTCAGGTATTCTATTTGACTAGTCCATTTCAAGTTTCCCAAAGTCGACTCTGCTGCACACAATCACGCGCATCCGCTAAAAACCGATCATCAATCATCCTTCCATACACACCTAATGCCTAAGATTAATGTTCACTTCCTCCGGAAAACATTTGTACTAGATCAGTCACCCTGAGTCTAAATATAGTTTCACTACTATACATTAATATAGGTAACATATATATATATATATAGCATATATATATATATATATATATATGAGTATATAAGAATATATATATATATGTTATATATATTATTATATAATATATATAATATATTATAGAAGATATATATATATATATATATATTAGTTGTTAAGGTTACATACTAAGAAGAGGTAGATAAAGAAAGATATATATATATATAGATATTATAAGGTTATATATATATATATATATTCACACTGCTAAGGCTATATATATATATGTATATTATTATTATTATTATTACATATATGATATATATGCAGAGTATACGTATTATATGTTGTTGCTGTTATTATTTCATATTATTATATATATATTATTATTGTTATTATTAGTTATATATATATATATATATATATTATTGTTACTATATATTATTATTGTTATTATTATTGTTGTTATTATTATTATTATATATATTATATATATACATA
>JABUQX010057358.1:20000-22500 GCA_015478945.1 Trachelipus rathkii
TAATATGTAGGCAGGAACTCGGCCATTATTGCATTCGTTTTCATACTTTATGTGTATGGTATTTTCATGAAATATATATAATTTTTTGTAATATAACTCTTTATGGAATTTTCTTTTTACACGCCTTGCATTTCATTTTTAAACATAAATATCACCTTTCACCTTTCAACATCATTCCTTGAAAAATAAACTTACTGATCAACGATTCTGAGGCATTTAATTGATTTCCTCTATTACACCAATTTTAAAGATGAAAGGTCTGTCCAAATTAAACAGAGGGTAATTTCCATTTCTCTCACGAGTATACTTCAGAAAATGAATAAATAACCTTCTCGATAAAAAAAAAGGTAAATTTAATAGTAAAGCAATTTTTGGTAATTACTCCGGTTCCGCTCCTCCCCCAAATATTTTCGGCTCCAACTCCAGCTCTGCCTCAGAAATCTCTGTTTTTTGTCTATATGAATGTGCAATTATAGATAAAAGTTTATACATATACACTCTAAAATACTTTTTACATTTCAATTTCTTTATTTAGTGGATTATCACAATATGCAATTAACTCCAAAAATAACGCATGTCATTTAAGCATTATTTTTCTCTTTAAGAAATACCAAACATATATTATTTCGGTTCTAAACTTGTAATGTTATGATTGTATGGAATACTCTTAAAAATTGAAGTAATTCTTTAGCAGCACGTGTTATTTCTGACACTATTAATAAAACAAAATAAACGTGTTATTTTTTTAGGGTAGATAAAAATAATTGTTGATACAGATTAAAAACTTTATTTAAAACCTATATTAATAAAATTATATTAAAATATTAACTATATAACAATACAGCTATAATTATATAACAATATAGACATTGTTATAATATAAACTATAAAAATTACCATTTGAAATGATGGACAATAATAATTTTAAAATATTAATAATATGTTATAGAATTATTTTTTTTAAATTAGGTAGATGTAAACTAATGTTATGTGTTTCAAACCATTATTAGCAAACATTTGCAAATTCATTTAATACTATTTATTAAGGCGGAAATGGAAATAAAAATCTATTATAATAATTATAATTCAAATTATAATATATATATATATATTTATATATATATATATTATTATTATTATTATTATATTATTATGCTATATATATTATATATATATTATTATTATTATTATATTATTATTATTATTATTATTAGCATATTATTACATATATACATTTATGTTATTATTATATCTATTATTATTGTTATATTATTATATTATTATTATTATTATTAAGAAAGTTATTATTATTATTATTATATTACATATTATTATTATTATTATTATATAGATATTATTATTATTATTATATTATATATATATTAATATTATTATTATTATTATTATTATTACACATATATTATTATATATTATTATTATTATTATTATTATTATTATTGTTATTATATATATATTATTATTATTAGTTACATATATATATTATATTATATTATTATTATTATTATTATTATTATTATTATAAATACATATATTATTATTATTATATATATATATATATATACATACATATTATTATATATATATATTATTATTATTGTTAGTATTATTATTATTACAACATATATTATTATTATTATATTATTGTTATATATATTATTAATAATTATTATTGTTATATTATTATTATTGTTGTTATGTTATATATATATATTGTTATATTATATATACATATATATATATATACCCAAATACATATATTAAAATAATTTATATTACTATTATATATATATATATATATATATATATATATATATATATATATATATATATATATAAATATATATAAATTTTACACAAATACTATATATTATATTACATGTAGCGGAAGGTATTTGAAAAGTTGAAAAAGTTTTTAAAATATATCAATATATTCTGCTGCACGACTGACCTCCGTTAACACTAAATGAAAATAATTTTAAATTAAAAAAAATAAATAAATAAATTAAAAAAGGATGATAATAATAATAATAATAATAATAATAATAATAATAATAATAATAATAATAATAATGATAATAATGATAAATATTAATACATACATATAACATATACATACACTTATAATAATGATATTATTATTATTATTATTATTATTATTATTATTATTATTATTATTATTATTATTATTATTATTATTATTATTATTATTATTATTATTATTATTATTATTATTATACGTGCGTTAACAGCTAACCTAAAAATAGTGAAAAAATATTGTCCTGGGGAGTGGACGTGTAATTATTATTATTATTATTATTATTATTATTATTATTATTATTATTATTATTATTATTATTATTATCATTATTATCATAATTATTTTATTAATAAAAGAGGACTGTTCTATCACTTGTTTTACAAACAATACTAAATAAGCAAAACTTGAAGATAGATTTTCCTCATAAGAGATTAAAAGAAA
>JABUQX010057359.1:2500-5000 GCA_015478945.1 Trachelipus rathkii
TATAATATATATATTATAATAGTATTGATATAATATATATATATATCTATATATATACTATATATATAATATATATAATATATATAATGTATATATATATATATTAAGTATTATATTATAATATTATATATATATATTATATATTATATTATATTACATCTATACTGATATATTATATATATATATATATAGTATAATATATATATATAAAGGTGTATAATATATAATATATATAGTAATATTATATATATATATATATAATATATATATATATATATATATAATATATTATATAATATATATATTATATAATGGTAATGATATGTATATATATATATATATATATATAATTATTCATAATAAAACAAGTAATCGAGTACGGCCAAGAAAACACAATAATAAAGCAAACAAATCAAACATAAAATAAATAATTGAAAATATGCCTAAATAAACCGAATAAACAACGATTAAAAACCAAATTAATCACCATATAATGAACTCGAGAACAGAAAAGCACAGCTATCTAAAACGGGAACTTATAATAAACTAAAGAAAAAACCCGTTAATTCTCTTTCTTGTAAAAAGAAAAAAACCAACATTGGTTTCAAATTGACCAGAATTTAGATGAGATTTTAAAAGTTCCCTCAAGCTATCTTTGTGTATATTATGAATAAAGATTCACATAGAAATGTATCTTTAAATCTTAAAATATGCACACGCGTGTATATGCTTATGCATGAAAGTGTATGTATGTAAAATTAATATGCGATATAATATATATATAATATATTATATAATATATATATATCATATATATATATATATATATATAGTAGTTTGAAAGTATATAATAATAAATATATATATATAATATATATATTATAGTATATATATTATTATATATATAATATATATATAATATATATATATATTATATTATTTTATTTTATATGTATATATATATATTATATATATATATTATAATAATGATATATATATATATATATATATTTATATACAAGCACACATATATATATATATATATCATATATATATATATATATATATATATATATATATATAATGTATAATTATATATAGTATAATTGTAAACATATATATTTTATATATAATATATAATATATATTATATATATATATATATATATATATATATATACTAGAATGTATGAACACGTAAATTGTGAACACGTATTTAAACGACGAATATTCAAAGTATATGTATGTATGTATGTATGTATGTATGTATGTATGTATGTATGTATGTATGTATGTATGTATGTATGTAATGTATGTAATGTATGTATGTAATGTTGTTACGTATTTAATAACGTGTGTTAAGTATGTGTGCTTGTGGCAGGAATTCTTAATACACATGAATTCCAGACATTTGAGAAAGTTGGGTCAACATTTACACGTTCCTGTTATTATTACTTTGTAATAATGCCAATAATTTTTAGACAAGAAGATTTTTCATATTTACTCGTCCATTTTCTTAATTCTCGAGATGAACAGAATATTATTGGTGGAGCCCAAATCAGAAAGCTTTACTTTTTTAATAAACAATCACACCCACACACACACACGCAACACATCACACATATATTATATATAGCTCTCTTATAAAATATATAATATTATTATATATATATATAATATATATATATATTAATATATATATATATTATATATATATAATAATATAGTTATATATATATATAATATATATATATAATATAATATATACTATATCATATATATATATATAGTAGTATATATATATAGTATATATGATATATATAAATTATATTATATTTATATAGTATTATATATATATTATATAGGTATAAGTATATATATCATATATAGAATATATATATATATAGTATATAGTATATATATATAGTATATATAGTAAAATATATATTATATATTAAGAGGTATAAGCGGATAATGCGCATCCGGCATCCCCACATATGCGGATATCTGTATCACTTTTTCTCTATCCGCATCCGCAATGAATTTTTTTTCGGATATCGGATAGGTATTGTATTTTAAGATTTAGAGACTAAAGTTCGCTCAACTTTCTGTAACTAAGATGTTCTCTCTCGTTGAAAATACAATTAGTTTTAACATTGCTGAGAGGATGGGAGAAATAAAATGAAGCTGTCTTTCCTTACGCTTCGAACAAACACAAAAGTGAAAGGGCCTGACAGGTGATGAATTCAGCGTTTTAGGTAATTGTATACTCTTCTAACCGTTGAAGGATGGATCCAATATGGGGATGTTGGGAACCCATTTTGCCCCCCACCTAAAAATAGACCAAATCATTCATTCTCATGACATTTGATGGAAAAAAACAAAAGCGCAGCCATTTATGACCCTAAAACTAATTTTTTGGGTGTGTTTGTCTGTGTCTGTAGTTAATTGTTCGACGTTTTCATTTCTCCAAACCTATATTTTTGACATTTTTTCGTATC
>JABUQX010057359.1:10000-29053 GCA_015478945.1 Trachelipus rathkii
CAAGGAGTACTAATCTTCGAAACGCCTTATGTATATAAAATTTAAGGAGCACAGCATATGAGGAATGGATCTATCAAGCTCTGCGTCTGTGCCTCTTCAGAGCACTTCGTGCATCTAACCAATCACACTGTTTATTATAGAGGGTGAAGAAGACTATCGAACTATTATTATAGCTACTAGCTTCCTTAACAGATTCCTTTTCTAAGCTCTGAAATGAAAGACTTGATTATAATCCGATACTTAAACCTTAGTGGAAGATGAATCATAATAACTACACTTATTATATCTCAGAACTGGATAGTTATAACATATTATGTATAGTTACTATACTACTCATATTCTCTACTAGCGTCACGTGCGTGACTTGTCTCTCAAGGCAGGCGTGCGCGAGTTTTAATACTCCTATTAATAATAAATATAGTATATATATATATATACTATAAGATATTCTTACATGAATCTACATAATTCACGTATTTTACATAGATTTACGTATTATATATATTATATACTATTATACGTAATTCAGACTATTACCTAGCTAATTTAATAATATAAATACGCATTGAGAGAGAGAGAGACGCAGAAGAGAGAGAGAGTAGAGAGAGAGGAGAAAGAGAGAGAGACACAGCGCACGCACGCACGCACAGAGAGAGCACGCAGACGAGAGAGAAGAATAAAGAAGCAGAGAGAGAGACACAACACAAACACAACAATCCTCACTCGACACAACAATCCTCATAACTAACATGCGATGATGCGGACGTCAAAAAGCAGAATTGTGAATTTATTGTATATCAATGATTTTTTGTATATTTAAATGAAAAGGACGATCGTCCATTTAACCCCATTCACTTTATTTATTCTTAGATTTAACAACAGAAAGCACAAAATTTTTAAACATTTCTTCAACATAAAGGGAAAGGAAATTTGGATTCTAAATCTTCGATACAGTATCTGCTTAGAATTCAGTTGTTTACTGGGTTAAAATTTTATAAACCTTTTCAACAAAATATTTTAATAAATAACCTCTCACCCTGCTTTGCTACGGCAACATGTATCCGCCCTAACCCATCTGCCCTACAAAGGGGTTCACGTCCCCTGATAATATAAGGTATATTACCTAATTATATAAGTATATGAACCAATATATAATTAATAAGGTATAATTACTAATAAAAACATTTATAATAATAGTATAAATCATTATATAGTACATAACTATACTGACTTTATTTGTACAGAATTTCATTTACCTTTACTTGGTTACGTATATTGGAATCTTTCACTTCACCTTAATTTTGCTAAGAATATGATTTTTCTGAGACAATAATTCCCAGCCGTCGCTGGTAATATTCAATATGGTAATACTGGCGATGTTCATCCCCACTTAATCTATTTATTCCATTGACCAGTATCACAAATTCTTTCAACATAGACTAAACTTTATTAATTAAGTTTGTCAGTAAAGACGCTAGAAACTATCTAGTAAAACGATCTATTTATTTAAAATGAATCGTTGAGTCTTTGATTATTTATTATAATTATTCTTAACACTCTCACACGCCATTATAACCAACACTAGTAATACTCTTTAGCACCAAGTAACACACTAGATTCATTTTCGACCTACTCGCTGAAAAAGCTCGCTTATCACGTCACTGACACCACCGATGTGTCTATCACAACTAATTGATTTGTTATTAAAATACGTTGTATGCTTATCTTCTGAATAACCAGGTGTGTCATAAATGCTTATCTCGTATTTATTTTGCAAAACTTTTCCTTATCAGAAATTAATTAAAATATTAAATCTAAGATTTTGTCTTTAAACTATGATTGAATAAGCCAATATTATGACAGGTAACTACTGTAACTACAAGCAAGACAATTAATTATCTAAATAGGTATTAACAGACATTAAATTTCCTGCTCTGCACTAGAAGTACCATTGTAGACATTCTTGAAAAGCTTGTTGGTTCTATCTCTCTTGGTATTCTGTAAAGATACTCACGGGTAGTCATATATAAAAATAATATACATAAAGCTAAAACAAATAAAAGACTACTTTAAAAGAACTAAAAACATGCTTATTATATAGGAACCGGTTTTGAAACAAAGAATCATACTTCTCAAAACCTATTTTGGGAAGAGAAAACCGGGTCTTGGATTGAAGAACCTATTTTGGACAGAGAAAACCTGGTCTTGGACTGAAGAACCTATTTTTGGACATAGAAAACCGGGTCTTGGAGTGAAGAACCTATTTTTGGACATAGAAAACCGGGTCTTGGAGTGAAGAATCTTTTTTTGGACAGAGAATCATCCTTGTATAATCTTATCCGGTGATCAAAACATATCCATGGAATATAAATCCACTCTTAGAAACAAACTTATTTAGAAAAAAGCTTCTTCAACTCTAGAAGAAATTTACATCATTAAGAAAGCAGCTTACAGCAGTCAATGGGAAAAACTCTGACTTACCTATAGAAGCAATTAACTTACCTTTATAAGGTTTATTACATAGTCGTCTACTTTTATTGGAAATCTACATGAAAATAAGTCTAATAGAAATCTACTATAAGAAATTATAATCATTACATATTTGAAAATCTTAAATAGTCGACTACGCAAAATTCTCCCATTTCAGAGAATAATTTATTCATTAACTTATTAATCTTTTGCATTGTTATTCGTAACAATAGCTCTTTTCGTAGAGCCATTCTTTGCTTTTGAATCAGTCGGTCAAATACCGACATTTATCCAAGTTGTACATAATTAATTATATTAAAGTCGTATAATCCTGTTTTCGATATTCATAATATTAAATATATGGTTTATAAAGAACTTTCTTCTCTCCACTTTGAGCTTATATGTTAGCTTATTCCTAACATTTACTCTCTAATATTCTTATTACCAATCTTGATCGAAGACTACCAAAGAGACTCTCGCTCTAACCACCACAAGGTACCCACAATCTGGAAAGAACCACAACCGGGTAGAACTAACAAAGTGCTTTGCGGATACTCTCTCCAAGTATACTCCCCCCCCCCCCGGTCATAAAAACACTTATTCTCGCCTCGCGTTCGTCCTACACGCAAAATATTCTGTCTATTGTCCCTTTCTGTGCACGTCAATATATTTCGACTCTCTATTATACTGTCCGAGTCCACACAACCAATTAAGGACTTACTGTTATCACTTGTTCTTTCTTATTTCATTTCTAATTTCGTTAATTCTTTACTTCTCAGAAAGAGTCACTAAATTATAACAGCTTTTATATGTGATTTTTCATATCTATATTCATACAGCTCTTATTCATCTCACGTTAACATCACACACACCACAACACACACACTTACACACACCACCCACAATATATATAATACTTTATATATTATATATATATATATATACATATATATATATATATATATATATATATCATATATATATAATATTATATATATTATATATAACCTTATAACTTCCATTTTAAATATATAATAACTAGTCTATATAAAAATAAGTTACTCACTTAACTTATCTATATCTTCTACTACTATATTATATATATATATATATAATATGATACCCCCTACCTTATATATATATATATACTATATATATATATATATATACTATATATATATACATATACTTCATTTATATTTATTTACTCATAAAGTCACTACTATATCACTACTATATATATACAAATATAATATATATATATAATATATATATAATATCTACTATATATTACCTATATATATATATTATATATACTTGTACAATCATCATACATCCCTATATACTATACTATACTCATATATTATAAAAATATTATATAAATACAAAGAATAATATTATATATAAAATAATATTAATATAATATATAAGTAATATAAATATAATTATTTATATATATATAATATAATATTAAAATAATTAGTATTAAATAAATACCATTTAAGTTTTCTTCCATTCATTATTATCTGAATAGATATTGAAAAAATTTAATTATATTTTTTCACAGTTATTTATAATCACTAAGAATCATTGCCATTTTCATTTATGCTCTATAAAAATTTTAATACTTCTTAACTGCAAAATAAATCTTATTTCAAAACAAAATCTTAATTTTTAGATTATATACTATTGTAAACATGAAATAACGTATAATCAGCGGACTCTATGGGGAGAAGAGACATAATAAGAGATAAAATTTATTATTATATCACGAAAGAATACTTATTAGGAATTATACTTAACGCAATGTATTAATTATAGTTGTTAGTTAATGTCTGTAAGTGCAATTCTATCTTACTAATCTAATGTCAAACTGTTGTGATCGAAAAAAAGAAAGGCAAATATTTGTTGTCCTTGCTAATACTCTAGATTTCTAAAAACTTTAATATACCTGATATAATTGCAGAAGCAGAACTCAATGAAGGAGTAATATTTCCAACAACTTGGATTCTAGCTCTTGAGGTAGAACTATATGTTCTCCCACCGCAGTTCATCAATGCTTTACACTCTCTATTTCTTCTTACATCTATAGTTCTTCCCTACGTCCGTCAAAGGAAAGCCTTGTAGTGATAATGTCATGTCTCCTTGCTGACGCATAATATAAATTCTTTTCCGACCACTTCTGGTTTTATTTCGATCTATCACTAACCACACCTGCCATACTTAAGACCAATGAATCTATCTGTAAATCATTTGACACTAAATACCATTTTAAGTGTGGGATTCACGAGTTATGCTCATTTCATGTGAGACAAGAATGAGCTTATCGTACAAATAGTGCAAAAAGAGATATTTTGTCACTTAAAAATATTAAGGCGAAATTGAGAGTGCAATTATAAGCTACGTAACTAACAGAAGTGTTAACATTTTTATTGAGCACCTGCCGAGGGCGCTATAAAGACTTATCATAAATTCAACGCTAAAACTTTGAAAAAGTTATTATTTTCATGCTAAGGACTAATTTCTATCTTTCACTATTAGAATTAAATAGAAAAAATATAAAATTCGATCAGATTTTTTATATAACTATAAATATATAATTGAACAGCTTATATATATATATTTAACTATAGTACCTAAACCTATACACCTGACCAATACCTATATACTAACCTGTATATACCTACTAATTTAAATTAACCATAATAAACTATATAATAACTATATTAACCACTAACTCCTTATTTAATACCTATTAACCTTAACATATATATACTAAACCTATAATCACTTACGTAATTGCATGGGCTCATCTACCTCTGGCAGAATCCCCAGGACGCACGTGTGAAGAATTTTCTTAGTGACAAGCTAATTCGATTCTTGCCTATTTAACTATTATCCTTTCTTACGATGTTATCGGTTGAACCTTCACGCTCACACACCACTATACACCTATCTCATCACAAGAAGCAAAGATAAAAAAAGAATGAAACCATTAACTAAAAATAACCTTCATAAATACTCACTTATAACTACATATATACTAATATATACTACTAGATAATAAATACTCATTAATAAATACTATAAATCACTCATTATAACTAACCTATATAACCATATATATAAACCTCATATTATAATCTCACAATTATACTACTGATTATAATATATATATACAGATTATGAGTATATTTTCACCATTAAACTATTATACAAGAAAAGTCCAACGGTATGATTAAAACAAGCTCAGCCTCAGACCTAGTTTCCAGCGAGAAAACTCACAAATGTCTCCTCGACTGACGGAGACTGGTACTACCTTCTCCACGAAGAGATTGGTGAAGCATACAAGACTCATTACCCAATGATATATAACTGTTCAGCATCTTGAATTTTTTATCAAAGTTGAAAACATCATATATGAAGTTCTCAACAATCTGCGATTAAATATTGTACAGCATGTACTAAGAAGATTAGGATCTCTTAATGCGTTATATGAGAAACTGAGAGGAAATAATGAAACTATCATTGGGTTTGTATAATCTATGGATTTGTTATCAGGGTTTGTATATTTTGATAGTGAATAAATTGTTCTAATATTTTCATATACATTATATATCATATATATATATATATGATATATTATAATCTATTACTTTTATAGAACTAAGTATATAGTATATATATATATACCTCTATATATATAATATAGTCCACGAACCCGTATAATAAGGAGATATAAATAATAGGTAAATGATAGGTACTATATGGCATTGGTTATATATATAACCCGTAACTTCTGTTAACTATAAATATTCTCCGATGCTCCGCGTGACGTCAAGACTTGTTCACACGTCATCAGTTGGCTCCGGAGCTGTACACTGTTGACGTCATGTGTAGTTGTCATATATAATATCGAGATTACGATATGAATTAATGATAACATATTAGTATAAACTATACTCATATTAATATACATATATAACAGAAACCAGTTAGTGATTATATTGTATGTTATATTAATATTAGAATATATTATTATTATATATAGTACTATTATTTATTTATATTCTCTTGCATTATCTATATATATATAATGACCTTAATGAGTTTCATGGATCAGTGAATTGTATGTTTTAATAAAAATAAAAATTCTCATAAAATGTTTAGTATTAATTGACTACTAACATTTAAATTAAAATGGCTCAGTATAAAACCTAAATTTATTCATTGGAAATATTTTAAAAAATTAACATAGTCAAGTAAGTAAAATTAATACGTTCAATATTTTTAAAAGAAAAATAGAAATATAGCATGTATTAAATTCTATAAATTAATATAAGTGGTACTCCAGATGTAGGTCACGAATGCTGTAATAATGGCGTTTGCCAAATCTACTCTCTCAAATTTATTTTGTACATTATGAATTCTGATGGTACATACTTAATAAAGCTTAATCGTTAGCCCTGAATTTAGGATTAGTCATATAAGTCAAAACGTACCTCAGTTATAGGATTGTACAATTATGCAAGAGTAAACCTATTAAACTAATAAATACTGATGGCGACGATGCATAGTAACCTTATATTACACCTATACCTTAAATTGATTCTATTATAGCCGTATACAATATCTTGACCATCTTGAGCTATTAGGAACTTTTTTCGACATAGATTTGTGCATTCCGAAGAAATAATTACAGTGTCAGCCCTTATCCGATATCTGGTGCAGATAGCACCAAATACGTACTTATGCTTAAACAAGATAAATGATTAAAATTTTGAAATAACATTACACTCTTTTTTTTTTTATATTTTTTAGATCACTGCTTATCGAGCACTAAGACAAGAGACCATATCATACAAATATTATACGAATTAGATTCATCATTACAATAAAATAATATGAAAAAAAACGTCACAAAGAGATAAACAATGGCTAACATCCAACACTCTCTCCCACATACACCATCTTTCTCTCCCTCGCTCACACACACCACTCACACATATAATATTATATATAATATATACTAATAATAAAATAAATAATTATTACTATATCATTAATATTATACTATATAAGTATTATAAAAAATAATAATAATCATAATCAATATAATATACCTATTACTATAATATTACCTCCCTATAGTTAAATACGCGGTATGGAATAAATACTGACTATATAAATCATATAATATAAGTATAAGATATGCATGTGACGGAGGCGAGTCTATAGGTATATATATCGAAGCCATAGGCTGAAAAAAAAAACGATTAATCGGAAAGAAACAATCTACAATTAGCTGCGGTAGAGTATATATAGTTTCACTAGTATTACTACTACTCCTAAACCTTACATAATTAATAGTAAGTAAATATAAGTCTAGTGTGAAAAATAGTAACTGTGAGATGTATATATTACCGCCTACTCTATATATATATATACTCCTATAGCCTATATAGCACACTTATTGATATTATATATATTATATATATAATAATATTAAAATAACATATATATAATATAAAAAGCGTAGACCATGCCTATGATAGTAGATAAAAAGGGCGGGTGGGCCATCTCGGATGAGAGTAGTATAGTGAGTCAACATACTCATATATATCGAGGAAGTTTAAAAATTTATAATTTAGAATTCTCACAATAGATAAAAGTGAAACTGCTAATATAATATATAATATGAAAGATTTAATTAGAATATAATAAAATATAACTAATAAGATATAGCAGGAAGTCTCCTCACTATATAATAATATCGCTCATATAAGCGATAATACATTATTATTAAGTGAATAAAATCTCACACAAATATATAAGGTGTATATATATAAGTATATTATTATTATATATTGTGTAGAATATATATAGCCTATATATTAAATATAAAATTAAATATATAATATAACAATTACCCCCATATACTACCCCCTATATATTATTAAGGATAACCGCCTGTATATATCACCCTTACAATAGATAATAAATCATATATATCTAACACAATACCCAATTATATAAGGAAAAACCCTCAATATAAACCTAATGTATTAACTCACTCAAAATACTATAATTCTTTCATCAAAATAAAGAATATTATATAGAATAATAGATTTATAAAAAACTCCGGTATTGTAAAGATAGGCGTGAGTTAATATTCATTCACATTTAGCAATATACTGCTCAGGAGTATGATTAGTGAGTGATGACGCTGGAGTGAGGTTATATGGTATAACTATAGTATACGAGTAGTTAATATATCTAAGTTCCAGTGAGTAAATATTCACAAAACAGAATAGAAATACCAATTCAGCGTGGCCGTAATGTAATAGAGGGGGAGGTTAGGTGGTGCTCAAATCACACCTCAAGGAGCGTTATCATATCGCCCATATTAAATTATCAAATGTTTAAATATCAAACAACCTTTATATTATTAGATTATGATAATTATTATTATTATATTATTATAATTTAATGTATTATTATTAATTATTATTATTTAATTATTTATTCATTATTATAATAATTTATTCATTATTCTTCATTATTAGTTTTTAAGATTACGAAAGATATTGAAAATCAAGATCCTTCTTGATAAAAAATTAATATTTTGATGCAATCAGAACTATTTGTAAAAGACTCGAAAAAGTCACTCTCATTATTTTAAGTATATAAGTCATTCTATCGTTTATGCTGAATTAATGATGTAAAAATTGTATTAGGCAGTAGTTAATCCTAGAATTTAGTAACAAATATTTTCATGAAATTTAAAGATTGCCGGTAAAATTGGTGATAACTTATTTAAATGTAGGATAAATTAAATAATTACTGTATGTGTAATTGTAGTTGCGCTTCGAAAAAAAAAAACTATGCAAATTTAAAAATATAATATAGGGATAGGTATTTCTCTAGTCACCTGTTTGAAATCAGTAAGTTTTTGAAAAGGGCAATATATATATTAATCTTAAGTGATTGTTTATTCTATGTAAGTCATTGAAATGAAATTAATTAAATGTTATTATTATTTAAATCTTTTATTAATATTATAAATTATATATTAGAATATTAAAAAATATGATTATTATATAGATAATTATTATTAACATGCGAATTTCTATATCAGGTATGTGTTTGTATGTATCAGTATCATGTTTGTATATATTAGATACGCTAATCTATATTTAAAAATGGCTGAAAAAAGGGTTAAATCCGAGCAACTTTCATTTCAAAATTTTTAATTAAAAAGCAAAAAAACGAGGAAACTGATGAAATTTATACAGTGCCTTCTCCTACTCAAAAAGATACAGAACCTTTTTATCACTTTGAGAGCACCTCGAAGCTTCCACATCTGTGAGAGCAGCCAACGCATTGAAATGTCAAGGAACCTACTTTATGATTAAGCTTGTACATAACAAGAACCAGCTCACAAAATGATACTTCTGGCGAAATACGGGAAATTTTAGACAAAGTATGGAAACCAAACCAACTGAAGATTATACCTTTCCCGGTACAGAACACACCACATTAAAAGTACATTCTATCATACAGAAGAAATGAGAAAGAGTATGAAACCTACAATCACTTCGCATATTTCAGTATCAATTGACTCGAAACGCTAATTCCCATTGGTTGTATAAATAATATATTTACAGGTATCGATGGAAAATAGTTCGACATACTGCAAATTATTTGAGTGTATTATATTTTCAAGAGGAAGGGCTGGTGTCAATTCACAGGCACACTTGGCGTTTCAGTATAAGAAAGGTTTCTCCAATTGGAAAAAGAAATATGAGAGAAATGTTAAACGCCGCCATGCTTTCGTTAATGAATTCACTGACTAGTTTGTGTATGCTCATGAATGCTTAGAGAGTTTATTTGAGACAAAGCATATGGGAATTAAAAGGCTGAATGTACAATCATAATAACAGAAATAATTAAGGAAAAGACAGCAACAGTAATTGAAAAAACAGAAAAACGACTCGTCTCCAATGAATCTTTGACTAAGTGTTACTAGATGTGATTTACTGGTCGGCAAGAATTGAGCTCTTCTGATGGACAATCGAGATTATCCTGGTAAAAATATCTATGTAGAAGAACCATAATAGAAAAAAAAAAAATATAAAGATGAATGAAGGTAAATTATTCACGGGAAATACTGACGAGAGTTATTAAGAGCAAAGTGTGAATTGACCAGTGCTGGCAAGTGACTTACTTTATCGGGATGAGAGTTATTAAAATATTTTAGTCCCACAATTCAAAATTCCATAATAGAAGCAATGCAAATGTCTATTTGTATTAGGAGGCAAGTATTGTTGACACTAGTGAACAAGTCTATAAATGGGTTTTGAGCTTCGTAGATGAAACTTCGGAATATTACTCTAGCATTCTATATTACCTATTATATCAAACTAGCAAACATCCTACGAGAGAATCATATTTCCAACTTCTAAATTGAAGTAAATTACATAACATTACATTGAGGAAATAATCAAACATCACACAACCTTAAGGGCTGAATGGTTGATTACTTAGCACTGCTATCGATTCCCGCGAGAAATTCGAAGTGGAAGAAAATGAATATATTAAGTTGTATATTTGAACGACCGAAAAAAAAAAAACGATTAAAGACGATTTTGTTTTTATAAGTATGGACAATTCTGTAATAGGGTTGTTCATGTCGACTATTTGTTACAAGTGTTATCACAAGAAAGATAAGATTATAGTATATTAAATATATCTAATCAGTCTATAAAAAAAGAACATATACTGATAATAAATACTTACAATACCTACCTGATAATTATAGAACTTAAAAACCTACTCATACATAATATATATAATATAATCAATATGACCAAACTATAATACAATATTGATATCAATGTATATATAGATATTTACGAAACTAATATATATGTATATATAATATAGATGCTATAATTTAATCACGACTCCATCTCTATAGATCTACCCCACTAGGAAACAATTCAATATTGTTACGCAAAATCCAATTGATATTATTATATAGTAAATATATAGTATAATACCTCTTACTTACTTAGTAGCAGTAACTGGACAAGGTAATAATTTATAGTGCAACTCAATATATTATTGAAAAATATATAATATGTAATAACTAAATTAATATTATTATTGAAGTATAAAATTGTATATATATAATATATACACCATCTACTACTAAAACAACAGTAGAGGAACTTTGAAATTTTTACATACAATTTATTTTATTTAATTAACAAAGAATTTTAATTACAATTGTATACTACGATGAACTATTACTTATACTACTGATACTAGTACTACCTCTATTAATGCTACTTCTGCTACATGCTTACATAAAATCTAAACTGACTCTAAATCTTTCCTGCATCTCTTATATAATGCAAAGAATCTTCCCAATGATCTATTCGCATCACAGGTATTGCACGAGTTTATCCTTCATACACTCAGTAATATGATTTTTCATAATTATCTTGACTGGAAGTCAACGTTGTTCTTACATATAATTTGAATTCCGTAAATAAAGTAAAACGAGAAGAAACAAATATATGTTTAGTAAAATTAACATTAAATGATTTTATAAAATGTCCGAAATCAAGAAAATTAAAAAAAATATACACTAAATAAAACAATTTTAATGTAAGTTAACAAAAAATAAAGGACTAATTCGTCATAAGTGTTTGTTAAAATGCTGTCTGTGATCATAGAATAATAATAATAAAAAAAATGATGACAGAGCTTTCGAACAATATTATTATGAGAGATTATTATAATTATTAGCCTCAATATATTTATCATCATTATTATTAAGCATTTATTGATATTATTAATTATTTACATTAAATATAATTATTATTATCACAATAATAATTATTATTATTGTAATATTATTATTATTTATATGATTATTTTATTTTACAAAGAATTTTTTAACAGTATGCAGAGAAAATAAGAAAAAATATTAATAATGTGTTTATGAAAAGAGAAATTGCAAACCTAATAAAGGTGAAGAATTGTATTTTTTAATATAGTGCCCGAAAAAATGATGTTTTATGCATCTTGGTTATAAATGATATTAGAAAACGTATCATATAGAGAATAAATTTATATATATATGAAATACTATATATAGTAGTATAAAGTAAATTTTGGATTCCTAACATACTATATATATAGACATAGTATAATACATCTAAAGATATTATTATACTATATACTAATAGTATGAATGTACGTACGTATATATATATATATATACTATACTATTATATATATAAAATATATATTATATATATGTATAATACTATATAATCATATATGATATATATATATAATATATCACTATATATATTATTATACAACGAGCTATATTCACCTATCTCATACTACGCCCTGCTATATCTATCATACTATATCATTATACTATAAGCCTACACATACCCCCACCTCCACTACCTACCCATCTCCCTCCGCGCTTCATTCACTTCGCAGAATTCAAGACCGACTCTCTTCAACGACGGGACTTGGAGCGTATTCGACCCGGCGACTACCCCACGTTCGGCCTTAGCACATACGAATTGTCAGAAGGTTACTTAAACACAATTATGTCTCTTACAATACTTAAGCAGCCAGCATCCTCTTTAAGCTTTTTGAATTCTTCTTATACATTCTTACCAGCAGCCTGCCTATTCTTGCACGAGACAGCCCCAGGTAACGCTCATGTACTAAATGTTGTACTACAACTAATTCCCTGCGCTGTCAGGCATTGTCCCTCTCTTTAGCGTCTTTCCTCTCACGGGCCCCACACTGATCGAACTGCATTAACCAGCTGATCACATGCCAACATTCTGCTCACACAGGTTTTTGAGAAAAACTATTCGCTATACCTGATGCTTGACGCATGACAACGACCCTTTTCTCAATATTCAAGGTGCTCATATTGATGAACTGAACATCAATTGTCATTTTAGTTAACGCCAAGAAACAAAGATTCTTTTATTACACCTCTACAGCGTCTCTCATGACAACCTAGTGAATATCAGTAGCGGCGATCAGGTACTTATCTCTTGGCGTATTCACTCATGTCACGTTCAGCTCGAGTGGGTCTCAGGAGCGCGCACAAAACACAAAATTCTGCGCACGCTTGAAATCCATTATCTACGGCACTGACTAGCAAACTATAACAAGGAAACTGCCTGACTGAGTATTTATTAACCTTGCTCCGTCGGTGAGAAGAAGCACTAACTTGGGTGATTCTTTTTCAAAAGAGATTATTAAGTAGAACAAGGAAATAATTCAGTAAAAGGTATTTCTCTACTCTCCATCGAGCGGATTCGACACACCTGGACCTCCCGCATCGCTGAGTTAACCGTCAAGCGGCGCGCTCTACCACCTCCGGCCCATCCACGTTTCCCAAGAAAGACACGCTTCAAGTCTAGCCTTTTACCAGCTGACCCCTCGTTTTCTCCTTCCATAGTATTTCATTTGACATAGTTGGTACAAAAGGACCTCCCCTTTCATTAGCACTACGAACAATCCCACAACCTTCAAAGTGAGAAAACGGAAGATTAATCTTATTTCTCTTGCGACTTTATTTTATTTTTATCATCTTTATTTTCCTTCATTTTTTCACTTTCAAGAGTCCCTATAATCTTTGTATCATTCTATACAAACATCCAAGCAGTAATCTGCTTTAATTGCTGAAAAACAAGTTGTTGAAAATCTTTCAATCTTTTTAACCCGCTTTGCTTTCCTTTCATACTGACATCTTCACTTCCTCTATTCTTTTCTTTTGCTTTTTTGGTTGCCTAGATAAGTTTCTTCACCCACGAAATCGCTTCTTTCCTTTCCTAGAAAACTAATTAAGATTACATAACGTATCACTTTGCAACTGTCATTAACGTATACCAGATCATCAAAGCAGATTCCTACAACAATTCTTGCAATAACGCACGCCATTACCGCATTCCGCACCCTTCAGCACCATT
This sequence comes from Trachelipus rathkii, assembly GCA_015478945.1. Lineage (NCBI taxonomy): Eukaryota > Metazoa > Arthropoda > Malacostraca > Isopoda > Trachelipodidae > Trachelipus > Trachelipus rathkii. The sequence continues at coordinate 24,493 of JABUQX010057359.1, forward strand.
GAGTCCTCATAGCACACCCCAAGCTATTCCCACATGTAAAGTCTTGTCAACTAATCTCTCATTATCACTAAACATCACGATAATTTGCACAGACTTCTTCAAGGCTCGCCTCCAATTATTGCCCACGCGAACCCTGGACAGTACCGCGTTATTGGCCAACCCTTCATTGTGGGTCAACTTTACTCCAAATGATGTTAAATTTCCACTAGCTCCTCACGAGAACAGTTTCCTTCATATCATTCCTCGAATGCCAGAACTGCGATATGTCAAATCGCCGACATACCACTTTTCCTTCTAATATCTCGCCCGCAATACCGACGTGACATCCTCATCTTCCGGCCATACTCGTAATATACTAATAATAACTAATCATATATACTATACTATAATTCCTACCCCTGAAGTTAATTAGTTTCACTACAACTACTAAACTATAATTATATATATAATATACTATATACTATAATTATATATATCATTATAATATATACTACATAATGTAAAATAATGTATATCCTATACTATATATACCCTTCATATATATATATTATCTAACTAATAATTTTTTACAGAGGGCAATTATAATCGCATAAATTAGAACATTATAGTAATTACATTATTCCTCTTTAGCGCCTTAATCTTTGCACATTTATTTTCCCATTATTTCGATGATCACTTTCTTAATAAAGACTTCATCCTCACTTCGCTACATTTTGGCTCTTCGACCTACTACGAGATTGTTTAAACTGTGTTCCATTTCATTACATATCTTTATATACTATTTATACATTTCTGTATTATTTGCAGTTATATACATATCCAATTTTCATTGTTCATCTTATCTTACTTTTAGATTCGACTTCACTCTGTGATCTGGCACTCAACCAATACTTAATTGTAAGTTATTAGAGCTGCAGAAGTGCTGCCCTGCGCCTCATTATATTAGTTATCTAATTAAATGATTATTGAATTAAGTTCTTTTCAGCTGAGGGCGTGGGCTGGTTGTTAACTTCCTTCTTGTCTGTACTGAACTACCACACAGGGAAAATCCAGAAGCATGCTCTTATAAACAACAAGCATAGAACGCCGTATTCCGTTAGACCGATTGGCAGACCCACCATGCTTGTATTACTCCGAACTTCTCTATCCTGATGCTTAATCGACACCATACCGTATTAATGGAGATTAAACGCAACTAAAAATATTTTGAGAGGAGCCGATTCCGGTGTGTTCCTTAATGTTCTTTTAACAATGTTTGGCACATTGGCTCACGTACAAACATATGTCCGGCGCCAGTCCTCCACAGTGAAATCCTTATCCCTCTCCAGGACAACTCAACTCGCACGATCGACTCCCAAATTTTGGAGAGCGTGATGCGCCTGGACAGTCTCCTGGACATTTCGTGATTAAACTATTTGTCTCGCCTGAAAAATTTTTATATAAAAGCCAGTCCTAATCCGAGAACTTTCTTTTATGAAATCATCATCTCACTATTTCATTCGCTACACTAGCCGTCTTTGTATTTGTCCTCTCATTCATTTTCCAAAAAAGCCTTTTATCTTTCTCAGCAACTTGCACCTCACCATCAAGAGAATTCATCAGCTTGATGAGGCTGCAGCTCCGTCGAAGGTTGAAAAGCTTTCATAGGGCACATCTTCTGTTACGGTTAATCGAACTATAAACAATTCATCAGCCTGAACGATTGGACAACTTCACAAGTGCTGCACCAATTATTTTGGAAAGTTCACTAAATAATCATAATTCAAACTACTCGCAATACGTAGCTTTTGGACATGTTCTTGTTAAAAAGAAACAAATTACCATCTACGTGAGTTTAATCTAAATTCTTCAATCCTCTTGGACCGCATCTTCTCGACGTAACCCATTAATAATATAATAACTATATGATATAATATATAATATAACCCCGTCACCCTACTCACCTACCCCGTATATTATACTAGTATTATACATCCATATACTATACCCTACTCTACTCACTACGTATAATATATTAATTAGCCTATATATATATATGGATCTACTTGAACTGATGTTATGTCGTATCATACCTATACCCTACCCAGTGTGTATATATATAAATATAAGATATATGATCTACTACATATATACTTACGTTATACGTATACTATATACCTATATATCTTACCTATAATACTACTACTACTATATAGTAATTATTTTATTATTCATTATCCAGACAACATATCATATACATATTATATATACTACTTCTATAATATACTATAGTAACGGCCACCTCACTCACCCTACCACTCACTCACTAACTATCAATCATAATATCCACTCACCTATATATATACTATATCCTCAATCCTATACTACTACTATACATAATACATATTAATTATATAATATATATATCTATATTACTATATATCTATCATAGTATATACCACCCTTAATTATACTATATACCTACTCTATACTATATACTACCCTCATATCACCTACCCCCCCTACTATCACTATAGTACTATACATATTACTATACGTACTATGTATATATCCGCTTTATATATATACCTATATACCTTTTCTCCTATAATAGATATATATATATATAATATATATATATATATATAATATATTATATATATATAATATGACGTAACCCAACTACAAGATCAAATATTAAAAGCACCACTAGGCTCATATGAAGTTAACAGGTTATAGACAAGCGACATAGAACGCTGTATCATTTTATTATGCAAATAACATACGCATGGCGGGGAAACATTATACGAGTGGGTAAGATGGTCGAGTGGCCCATCAGGAATTCTCTGTAGTCCCCTGATCCCTGCCAACCTTCCTCCTGGCGCACCCACCCATATGTGTTCTTGCATGTGGCCGATGCGTTTCCGCCAAGGTGGGAGTTATCGCGGGGAAGTTTATGTGTGCTGGAAGGTGTTACTCAAGAACGTGTATGGCCACCTTGGCATCATCGTGGCATGCTCTCAATAATGTGTCGAATATCCTCCACAGAAACCGATCTCATACGCGACGTACCGCCTTTTCCTGCAGAGTCTGGAGGGTATTCCTGGTGGTGGATGCAGCTGTTGCAACAGACCTCCGTTTCAACATATCACACATGTTCAACCTTGGCGTTTAGGGCTCAGGGTCTGGACAAAAAACCCGCGGGTCTGGACGAAAATAAAACAGCCCAGTTGGTCTTTTTTAGGGCCCACCTTTTTGGTTTTTATTGGGCTTTTTTGGTCTTGTCTTAAAAATTTCTATTTTTGAGGCAAAAATAAAAATGATCACCCCAATTGTTCTTTTTTGTACTGCCCCCCCCCCATATTCCCAAAGGTAAACAAATTACCCCCTTTGACAAATAAACTTAATACATCATCTATAAACTTTACAAACTTAAACATATAACTTTTGGTAACAGACATTCGTCCAACCTTTCCACTGCCTGAATGAATGTCATTACACTATTGGTGAAACTTGTATTAAGGTAAATGGTATTGCAATATTGCTGCAGGTTATTGATAGTAATGACATAACTGGACTAGTATTTTCAAGTAAAAGATTAAGATATATAATATATATATATATATATATATATATATATATATTATATATATATAATATTATATATATTATTACTATATATATCATATACTATATATATAATATATATTTATCCTATATAATATATATTACCTATATAATACTATATATATACTTATACTATATTATATACTATATAAATTATATACTGTACTATATACTATACTATATATATAATTATATATATATATATATAGTAATATTATAATATACTATAACTCATACCGTATATATACTATACTATATATATATATATATATATATATATATGTACTATCATACTAAATATATTATAAGTAGATATTTAAGAAACTTCTTTATAGTACTTACTATATATATATATATATATATATATTTAATTTTATATTGTTTAAACTTCGAATTTGTTTGTACTCATCAATCTGGCAGGCTCGGCTGAGAAGCTAGTAGCTTAGCTACCAAACATTTCCAGTATCGTGTCTGCCCCTAGAAACTAGGTAGTCTTGTACTGGATACCTCCACAAGGAGCTGCCACCAACCCACGAGGTCTGGGTTTTAATTGTTAAAAATGGGTAAAATTGGGAGAACTGGAAAGAGCAACAAAATAGCGTATACTGTATATCGGTAACTTTATTGTAGAGAAAAAAGTAGTCCCGGGCGCACACTGCTAGAAACTTCAGCCCAGATCTTTTAATACTATACCACTACTTATTACTACTATCTCTCTATATATACTATATATATATACATACCTACTATCATATATACTATATACTATATATATATATATAATTATATATATATAGTATATATTATATACACATATATATTATATATATATATATATATATATATATATATTATTAAATATTATATTATAATAATATATATATATAAATTTAATATATATCATATATATATAGATATATACTATAGTATCATATAATAAGGTAAATACTAGCTA
>JABUQX010057360.1:12500-23419 GCA_015478945.1 Trachelipus rathkii
TTAACTTTTCTGAACTAGAAATTTTTTTGAAACTTGAAAATATTTTTAATTTAAAAGTATAGGCTAAGCATATTCATAAGCCAAAACCAAAAATGTTGTATGGGACTGCTCTTTGACTTTTTTTACATATATTTTAGGAATTAAAAAGATTATTGAAGACCTATGAATATTTTAGTAATTTAAAAAGATTTGAAGGACTTTTTTCATATATTTAGAATTTAGAAACCAAAGGATTATGAACATAGAATATTTTAGCAATTAAAAAAGATATAGGCTAAGAGAAAACAGCGTGTTTTTGTTATATTTATTTATATATTTTATAAATTTGTATATATGACTCTTGTGATTTATTTGACTGTTTTTGACTGTATTAACATATAGTCATATTACTGCTCTTTGAAAGCAAAGGAAAAGTTCCACTCGAAGCTTTGCACTAAAGAATTTTCTGTCAAAAACGTAACTTAACGTAACTTTCTGATTAGAAATAATTTTATCATTTAAAAAGATATAGGCTAAGCCAATTCATAAGAAAAAAACACAAAAATGTTCAATGGACTGTCCTTAATTTTTTTTAACATATATTTTAGGAATTAAAAAGATTATGAAGACTTAGAATATTTTAAGCAATTAAAAAGATTATGAAGACTTTTTTTTACATATATTTTAGGAATTAAAAAAGATTATGAACACTTAGAATATTTTAGCAATTAAAAAGATTATGAAGACGTAAAAGAAACAGCTGTGTTTGTTATATTTTTATTTATATATTTTATAGGAGTTATGAATCTTGAGATCTATTAGACTGTTTATGACTGTATTACACATTGTCATATTACTGCTTTTTGTAAGCAAAGGCTAAAGTTCCACTCGAAGCTTGCCACTAGAGAATTTTCTTAAAAACTTTTCTCAACTTATCTGACCTTAGTAATTTTTTTGAACTTTGAAAATATTTTATCATTTAAAAGATATGACGGCTAAGAATTTTATTAAAAAACGTAACTTAACGTAACTTTTCTGAACTTAGAAATATTTTAGCAATTTAAAAAGATATAGGCTAAGCCAATTCATAAGAAAAAACACAAAAATGTTGTATGGACTTTGACTTTTTTTTACATATATTTTAGGAATTAAAAAAGATTATGAACACTTAGAATATTTTAGCAATTAAAAAGATTATGAAAACGTAAAAGAAACAGCTGTGTTTGTTATATTTTTATTTATATATTTTGTAGGAGCTATGTTTCTTGTGATCTATTTGAATGTTTATGACTGTATTACACATTGTCATATTACTGTTCTTTGTAAGCAAGAAAAAAGTTCCACTCGCAAGCTTGCCACTAACAGAATTTTTTCTTAAAAAACTTAACTTAACTTAAACTTTCTGAACTTAGAAATTTTTTTGAACTTTGAAAATATTTTATCAATTTAAAAAGATATAGGCTAAGCCAATTCATAAGAAAAAACACAAAAATGTTGAATGGACTGTCTTTGACTTTTTTTTACATATATTTTAGGAATTAAAAAAGATTATGAAGACTTAGAATATTTTAGTAATTAAAAAGATTATGAGGACTTTTTTTTACATATATTTTAGTAATTAGAAAAGATTATGAACACTTAGAATATTTTAGCAATTTAAAAAGATTATGAAGACGTAAGAGAAACAGCTGTGTTTGTTATATTTTTATTTATATATTTTATTGGAGTTATGAATCTTGAGATCTATTTGACTGTTTATGACTGTATTACACATATAGTCATATTACTGCTCTTTGTAAGCAAAGGAAGAGTTCCATTCGAAGTTTGCCACTAAAGAATTTTCTTAAAAAACGTAACTTAACGAAACTTTTCTGAACTTAGAAATATTTTAGAAATTTAAAAAGATATAGGCTAAGCCAATTCATAAGAAAAAACACAAAATGTTGTATGGACTTTGACTTTTTTTTACATATATTTTAGGAATTAAAAAAGAATATGAACACTTAGAATATTTTAGCAATTAAAAAGATTATGAAGACGTAAAAGAAACAGCTGTGTTTGTTATATTTTTATTTATATATTTTGTAGGAGCTATGATTCTTGTTATCTATTTGACTGTTTATGATTGTATTACACATTGTCATATTACTGCTTTTTGTAAGCAAAGGAAAAGTTCCACTCGAAGCTTGCCACTAAAGAATTTTCTTAAAAAACGTAACTTAACTTAACTTTTCTGAACTTAGAAATTTATTTGAACTTTGAAAATATTTTAGCAATTTAGAAAAACATAGGCTAAGCCAATTCATAAGAAAAAACACAAAAATGTTGTATGGACTGTCTTTGACTTTTTTTTAGATATATTTTAGAAATTAAAAAAGATTATGAAGACTTAGAATATTTTAGTAATTAAAAAGATTATGAAGACTTTTTTTTACATATATTTTAGTAATTAGAAAAGATTATGAACACTTAGAATATTTTAGCAATTAAAAAGATTATGAAGACGTAAAAGAAACAACTGTGTTTGTTATATTTTTATTTATATATTTTATAGGAGTTATGAATCTTGAGATCTATTTGACTGTTTATGACTGTATAACACATTGTCATATTACTGCTCTTTGTAAGCAAAGGAAAAGTTCCACTCGAAGCTTGCCAATAAAGAATTTTCTTAAAAAACTTAACTTAACTTTTCTGAACTTAGAAATTTTTTTGAACTTTGAAAATATTTTATCAATTTAAAAAGATATAGGCTAAGCCAATTCATAAGAAAAAACACAAAAATGTTCAATGGACTGTCCTTAACTTTTTTTTACATATATTTTAGGAATTAAAAAAGATTATGAAGACTTAGAATATTTTAGCAACTAAAAAGATTATGAACTTTTTTTTACATATATTTTAGGAATTAAAAAAGATTATGAACACTTAGAATATTTTAGCAATTAAAAAGATTATGAAAACGTAAAAGAAACAGCTGTGTTTGTTATATTTTTATTTATATATTTTGTAGGAGCTATGTTTCTTGTGATCTATTTGACTGTTTATGACTGTATTACACATTGTCATATTACTGTTCTTTGTAAGCAAAGAAAAAGTTCCACTCGAAGCTTGCCACTAAAGAATTTTCTTAAAAAACTTAACTTAACTTAACTTTTCTGAACTTAGAATTTTTTTGATTTTGAAATATTATTTTAGCAACTTAAAAGATATAGGCTAAGCCAATTCATAAGAAAAAACACAAAAATGTTGAATGGACTGTCTTTGACTTTTTTTTACATATATTTTAGGAATTAAAAAAGATTATGAAGACTTAGAATATTTTAGTAATTAAAAAGATTATGAGGACTTTTTTTTACATATATTTTAGTAATTAGAAAAGATTATGAACACTTAGAATATTTTAGCAATTAAAAAGATTATGAAGACGTAAGAGAAACAACTGTATTTGTTATATTTTTATTTATATATTTTATTGGAGTTATGAATCTTGAGATCTATTTGACTGTTTATGACTGTATTACACATATAGTCATATTACTGCTCTTTGTAAGCAAAGGAAGAGTTCCACTCGAAGTTTGCCACTAAAGAATTTTCTTAAAAAACGTAACTTAACGTAACTTTTCTGAACTTAGAAATATTTTAGCAATTTAAAAAGATATAGGCTAAGCCAATTCATAAGAAAAAACACAAAATGTTGTATGGACTTTGACTTTTTTTTACATATATTTTAGGAATTAAAAAAGAATATGAACACTTAGAATATTTTAGCAATTAAAAAGATTATGAAGACGTAAAAGAAACAGCTGTGTTTGTTATATTTTTATTTATATATTTTGTAGGAGTTATGATTCTTGTGATCTATTTGACTGTTTATGACTGTATTACACATTGTCATATTACTGCTTTTTGTAAGCAAAGGAAAAGTTCCACTCGAAGCTTGCCACTAAAGAATTTTCTTAAAAAACGTAAACTTTAACTTAACTTTTCCTGAACTGAAAATTAATGAAAATGTTAGGAAGTTTTTTAGGAATTTAGAAAAACATAGGCTAAGCGAATTCATAAGAAAAAACACAAAAATGTTGTATGGACTGTCTTTGACTTTTTTTTACATATATTTTAGAAATTAAAAAAGATTATGAAGACTTAGAATATTTTAGTAATTAAAAAGATTATGAAGACTTTTTTTTACATATATTTTAGTAATTAGGAAAGATTATGAACACTTAGAATATTTTAGCAATTAAAAAGATTATGAAGACGTAAAAGAAACAACTGTGTTTGTTATATTTTTATTTATATATTTTATAGGAGTTATGAATCTTGAGATCTATTTGACTGTTTATGACTGTATAACACATTTGTCCATATTGTGCTCTTGTAAGCAAAGGAAAAGTTCCACTCGAAGCTTGCCCACTAAGTAATTTTCTTAAAAAACTAAACCTTAACTTAACCTTGTCTGAACTTAGAAACATTTTTTGAACTTTAGAAATTTTTATCAATTTAAAAAGATATAGGCTAAGCCAATTCATAAGAAAAAACACAAAAATGTTCAATGGACTGTCCTTAACTTTTTTTACATATATTTTTAGGAATTAAAAAAAGATTATGAAGAATATTTTAGCAACTAAAAAGATTATGAACTTTTTTTTTACATATATTCTTAGGAATTAAAAAAAATGATTATTGAACATCTTAGAATATTTTAAGCAATTAAAAGATTAGTGAAAACGTAAAGAAAAGCAGCTGTGTTTGTTTATTATTTTCCTATTTATATATTTTGTAGGAGCTATGTTTCTTGTGATCTATTTGACTTGTTTATGACTGTATTACACATTGTCATATTACTGTTCTTTGTAAGCAAAGAAAAGTTTTTCTCCAAGCTCGCGACTGGAGAGTTTTGCAAACCATACTTAAGGGAATTAGCTATTAAGAACCAAAAGTTTTCTAGTTTGAAAATATTTTATCAATTTAAAAAGATATAGGCTAAGCCAATTCATAAGAAAAAACACAAAAATGTTGAATGGACTGTCTTTGACTTTTTTTTACATATATTTTAGGAATTAAAAAAGATTATGAAGACTTAGAATTTTAGTAATTAAAAAGATTATGAAGACTTTTTTTTACATATATTTTAGTAATTAGAAAAGATTATGAACACTTAGAATATTTTAGCAATTAAAAAGATTATGAAGACGTAAAAGAAACAGCTGTGTTTGTTATATTTTTATTTATATATTTTATAGGAGTTAAGAAACTTTGACTGTTTTTTGACTGTTTTATGACTGTATTAACGACATCATAGTATATTACAACTAGCTCTTTGTAAGCAAAGGAAGAGTTCCATTCGAAGTTTGCCACTAAAGCATTTTCTTAAAAAACTTAACTTAACGAAACTTTTCTGAACTTAGAAAATATTTTAGCAATTTAAAAAAGATATAGGCTAAGCCAATTCATAAGAAAAAACACAAAATGTTGTATGGCACTTTGACTTTTTTTTTAACATATATTTTAGGGAAAAAAAAGATATGAACACTTGAATATTGTTAGGCCAATTAAAAAGATTAATGAAGACGTAAAAGAACAGCTGTTATTTGTTATTTTTTATTTATATATTTGTAGGAGCTATGTTCTTGTGATCTGTTTACTGTTTATGACTCTGTATTTACACATTGTCAATTATGCTTTTTGTAAGCAAAGAAAAAGTTCCACTCCTGAAGCTTGCCACTAAAGAAATTTCTTACAACTTAACTTAACTTAAGTTTTCTGAACTTAGAAATTTTTGAACTTTGAAAATATTTTAGCAATTTAGAAAAACATAGGCTAAGCTAATTCATAAGAAAAAACACAAAAATGTTGTATGGACTGTCTGACTTTTTTTTACATATATTTTAGAAATTAAAAAAGATTATGAAGACTTAGAATATTTTAGTAATTAAAAAGATTATGAAAACTTTTTTTTACATATATTTTAGTAATTAGGAAAGATTATAAAGAATAAAAATGTTTTAGCAATTAAAAAGATTATGAAGACGTAAAAGAAACAACTGTGTTTGTTATATTTTTATTTATATATTTTATAGGAGTTATGAATCTTGAGATCTATTTGACTGTTTATGACTGTATTACACATAGTCATATTACTGCTTTTTGTAAGCAAAGGAAAAGTTCCACTCAAAGCTTGCCAATAAAGAATTTTCTTAAAAAACTTAACTTAACTTAACTTGTCTGAACTTAGAAATTTTTTTGAACTTTGACCATCACATATCAAATTTAAAATCATATAGGCTAAGCCAATTCAAATGTACACGCGCAGAACTGTTCAAATTTCTGTCCATTTTTTTTTTTTTTTTATTTTTTTGTTTGTTTTTTTTTTTTTTTTTTTTTTATTTTTATTTTTATTTTTTTTTTTTTTTTTTTTTATTTTTTTTTTTTTTTTTTTTTTTTTTTTTTTTTTTTTTTTTTTTGGTTTTTTTTTTTTTTTTTTTTTTTTTTTTTTTTTTTTTTTTTTTTTTTTTTTTTTTTTTTTTTTTTTTTTTTTTTTTTTTTTTTTTTTTTTTTTTTTTTTTTTTTTTTATTTTGATTTTTTTTTTTTTTTTTTTTTTTTTTTTTTTTTTTTTTTTTTTTTTTTTTTTTTTTTTTCTTTTTTTAAATATATATTAAGAATAAAAAAAAAATTATGAAGCTTAGACTAGTTTTTGGAATTTTAAAGAAAACGATTATGACAGCTTTGTTTTTTAGCATATATTTTTAGGAATGTAAAAAGATTATGACACTTTAGAATATTTTAGCAATTAAAAAGTTTATGAAGACGTAAATATTAAGAACTGTGTTTTCTAATAAATTTTTAATTTAAATATTTTTTAGAGTATGAAATCTTGAAGAATTCTATAGATGTTTATGACTGTATTACACTTCGTCATATTACTGCCTTTTGTAAGCAAGGAAAAGTTTCCACCGAAGCTTGCCCTAACGAATTTTCATAAAACCTAACTCATTTACATAAACTGATCTGAAACTAAGAAAATTTTTTGACCACTTTGAACTATTTTATCAATTAAAAGATATAGGCTAAGCCAATTCATAAGAAAAACACAAAATGTTGTATGGACTGTCTTTGACTTTTGTTTACATATATTTTTAGGAAATTAAAAAAGATTTGAAGACTTTAGAATATTTTAGTATTAAAAGATTATGGAGGACTGTTTTTTCATATATTTTTAGAAATTAGAACAAGAATTAATGCAAACACTTAAGAATATTTTAGCAATTAAAAAGATTATGAAGACGTTTCGCCCTGTTGTTTGTTATAGTTTTTATTTATATATTTTATAAATCTTGATAATACGGACGTTGAGATCTATTTGACTGTTTATGACTGTATTAAACATATAGTCATATTACTGCTCTTTGTAAGCAAAGGAAAAGTTCTACTCGAAGCTTGCCACTAAAGAATTTTCTTAAAAAAACGTAACTTAACGTAACTTTTCTGAACTTAGAAATATTTTATCAATTTAAAAAGATATAGGCTAAGCCAATTCATAAGAAAAAACACAAAAATGTTCAATGGACTGTCCTTGACTTTTTTTTACATATATTTTAGGAATTAAAAAAGATTATGAAGACTTAGAATATTTTAGTAATTAAAAAGATTATGAGGACTTTTTTTTACATATATTTTAGTAATTAGAAAAGATTATGAACACTTAGAATATTTTAGCAATTAAAAAGATTATGAAGACGTAAAAGAAACAGCTGTGTTTGTTATATTTTTATTTATATATTTTATAGGAGTTATGAATCTTGAGATCTATTAGACTGTTTATGACTGTATTACACATTGTCATATTACTGCTTTTTGTAAGCAAAGGAAAAGTTCCACTCGAAGCTTGCCACTAAAGAATTTTCTTAAAAAACCTTAACTAATCTTAACTTTTCTGAAGCTTAGAAATATTTCTTTGAACTTTGAAATATTTTAGCAATTTAAAAAGATATAGGCTAAGCCAATTCATAAGAAAAAACACAAAAATGTTGAATGGACTGTCTTTGACTTTTTTTACATATATTTTAGGAATTAAAAAAGATTATGAAGAGTTAGAATATTTTAGTAATTAAAAAGATTATGAAGACTTTTTTTTACATATATTTTAGTAATTAGAAAAGATTATGAACACTTAGAATATTTTAGCAATTAAAAAGATTATGAAGACGTAAAAGAAACAGCTGTGTTTGTTATATTTTAATTTATAAATTTTGTAGGAGCTATGATTCTTGTGATCTATTTGACTGTTTATGACTGTATTACACATTGTCATATTACTGCTCTTTGTAAGCAAAGAAACGTTCACTCGAAGCTTGCCACTAAAGAATTTTCTTAAAAAAACTTAAACTTAATTAACTTTCTGAACTTAGAAATTTTTTTGAACTTTGAAAATATTTTATCAATTTAAAAAGATATAGGCCTCTAGTCATTAAGAAAAAACACAAAAATGTTGAATGGACTGTCTTTGACTTTTTTTACATATATTTTAGGAATTAAAAAAGATTATGAAGACTTAGAATATTTTAGTAATTAAAAAGATTATGAGGACTTTTTTATATATTTTAGTAATTAGGAAAGATTATGAACACTTAGAATATTTTAGCAATTAAAAAGATTATGAAGACGTAAAAGAAACAGCTGTGTTTGTTGTATTTTTATTTATATATTTTATAGGAGTTATGAATCTTGAAATCTATTTGACTGTTTATGACTGTATTACACAAATAGTCATATTACTGCTCTTTGTAAGCAAAGGAAGAGTTCCACTCGAAGTTTGCCACTAAAGAATTTTCTTAAAAAACGTAACTTCACGTAACTTTTCTGAACTTAGAAATATTTTAGCAATTTAAAAAGATATAGGCTAAGCCAATTCATAAGAAAAAACACAAAATGTTGTATGGACTTTGACTTTTTTTTTCATATATTTACACTAGATAAAAAAGAATATGAACACTTAGAATATTTTAGCAATTAAAAAGATTATGGAACGACGTAAAGCACAGCTGTTTGTATATTTTTATTTATATATTTTTGTAGGAAGCTATGATTCTTGTTATCTATGTTGACTGTTTATGACTGTATTACACATAGTCATATTACTGCTCTTTGTAAGCAAAGGAAAAGTTCCACTCGAAAGCTTGCCACTAAAGAATTTTCTTTAAAAAAACGGTAACTTAAAACTTAACCTTTTTCTGGAACTTAGAAATTTATTTGACCTTAGAAATATTTTTAGGCAATTTAGAAAGAACATAGCTAAAGCAATTCATAAGAAAACACAAAAATGTTGTATGGACTGTCTTTAAAATATTTTAGATATATTTTAGATAAAAAGATTATGAAGACTAGAATATTTTTAGAATTAAAAAGATTATGAGACTTTTTTACATAATTTTAGTATTAGGGAAAGATTATGAACCTTGAATATTTTTAGCAATTAAAAAAGATTATAGACGTAAAAGAACAAGCTGTGTTTGTTTATATTTTTATTTATTAGTTTAATAGGAGTTATGAATCTTGATGATCTATTGACTGTTATGACTGTATAACACATTTGTTTATATTAACTGCTCTTTGTAAGCAAAGAAAAAGTTCCACTCGAAGCTTGCCAATAAAGATTTGTCTTACAAAACTTAACTTAAGCTACTTATCTGAACTTAGAAAATTTTTTTGAACTTTGATAAATATTTTAGACTATTTTGATAATATAGGCTAAGCCAATTCATAAGAAAAACACAAAAATGTTAATGGACTGTCCTTAACTTTTTTTTTACATATACTCTTAGGAATTAAAACAAGATTTTTATGGAAAACTTTAGAAAAATAAGTTTAGCAACTTTAAAAACAAAAAAGAAATTTAATGAAAAATTTTTTTTTTTACTATATTTTAGCCAATTAAAAAAGACAATCAATAATTATTATATTTGATGAATTAAAAAGATTATGAAAACGTAAAAGAAACAGCTGTGTTTGTTATATTTTTATTTATATATTTTGTAGGAGCTATGTTTCTTGTGATCTATTTGAATGTTTATGACTGTATTACACATTGTCATATTACTGTTCTTTGTAAGCAAAGAAAAAGTTCCACCTGAAGCTTGCACTAAAAGAAATTTTCTTAAAAAAACTTAACTTAACTTAACTTTTCCGAACTTAAATTTTTTTGAACTTTGAAAATATTTTATCGAAATTTAAAAAAGATATAGGCTAAGCCAATTCGTAAAAAAAGACAAAAATGTTGTATGAACTGTGTTTGACTTTTTTTTTACATATATTTTAGGAATTAAAAAAGATTATGAAGACTTAGAATATTTTAGTAATTAAAAAGATTATGAGGACTTTTTTTTACATATATTTTAGTAATTAGAAAAGATTATGAACACTTAGAATATTTTAGCAATTAAAAAGATTATGAAGACGTAAGAGAAACAGCTGTGTTTGTTATATTTTTATTTATATATTTTATTGGAGTTATGAATCTTGAGATCTATTTGACTGTTTATGACTGTATTACACATATAGTCATATTACTGCTCTTTGTAAGCAAAGGAAGAGTTCCATTCGAAGTTTGCCACTAAAGAATTTTCTTAAAAAACGTAACTTAACGAAACTTTTCTGAACTTAGAAATATTTTAGCAATTTAAAAAGATATAGGCTAAGCCAATTCATAAGAAAAAACACAAAATGTTGTATGGACTTTGACTTTTTTTTACATATATTTTAGGAATTAAAAAAGAATATGAACACTTAGAATATTTTAGCAATTAAAAAGATTATGAAGACGTAAAAGAAACAGCTGTGTTTGTTATATTTTTATTTATATATTTTGTAGGAGTTATAATTCTTGTGATCTATTTGACTGTTTATGACTGTATTACACATTGTCATATTACTGCTTTTT
>JABUQX010057361.1:0-18574 GCA_015478945.1 Trachelipus rathkii
AGAGAGATTTAATATATTGAGTAGTAAAGATTAATTTTAAGTCACAATCCTGTAATTATTACGTGACTTAAATTGACTCTTGTTTTTTACCTTGAATTTGCCTGGAAATCGGTCTTGAAAGAGAGAGACTCTGTAAGATGCTATCTTGGTCGTTGCCTTTAGATCCTGTCCTCGCTTACTTGCGACGTTCTAAACGTTCTTGACATTATAGGAATTGTTTTTCGACGGAACCGGAGTAAGCATATTCTGTGAGAAGCGCGAAGAGTGGAATTTGAACAGTGCTTATGCGATAATTGCAACGTGGCTTATATAAATATAGTATATATATATATATATTATATATTATTATATATAAATATTATATGTATATATGTATGTATAGTATATATAGTATATATATATATATATATATATTAATATATATTATTATATATAAATAAACTAAAACATAAGGATAATGATTCTTGCTAAAAAGTAGAAACAATCGTAAAAAATTTACATGATCCTACATATATATATATATAATAATATACTATAGTATAGTAATATATAATATAGATAATATATACTAGATAAAAATAATATTATATATATAATATAATATAATATATATAATTGATATATATATATAATTATAATAATATATGATATATATTATATATTATATAATATATAATAATATATATACTGGGACTATTTACTATATTAAAAGGTCCTTGTTTGTCAGGATATATCATCATTAGATTCCTTTATGTGGCTCGATGGTGACGTGACAATGTCAAAGTTTAACTGTGTTAAGTGAAGAAGACGAGTATTCAGCACCTGCCTCTCCTTCCTTTTAGAGTTTATAGAGAATAAACTCGTTGAAAAGAATAATCGAACGTCACAATGAGATATCGGAAACCCAAGCTCGAACCTGTCTTCACTAGGCGTATTTTCCAGCTTTTGAATGGCTTTTATTTCATTATAGAAGAACGAGGGTTTACAGAAGGCTCCCGTGAAAGAAATTGTATATTCAGTACAAATGAAAATCTATAAAGGATCATGGAAGGGCAGATGGTCTTGGCCAAAAATTGACCTTCAGTAGTAAAACTGAAAAAATAAAATATATAATATATATATATAATAATATATATATATTATATAAATATATACTATATATATATATAGTATATATTATGTAACACAGAAGAGACTATAATAATTATAATTGCCCTATTAAGAGATCACTTCTGAATACTGCAAACAATAAACATGGTTTCCGGAATAGTGGAAACTTCACTCTTATTATTCTTAGTAAGGTCTAATGACGATTTACATGAGACACACATTAATATATCTGCAGCAGTTCCACAAAATTTAATTGCGTTAAAATACTTTCAATTTAATTACCACTACATAATCAACTTTTATGAACCGAGAGACGCGGTCAAGAATGTGGGCTCTCTGATTTCGGATTGTTTGGATCCAACGTATGCAATTGGCACAGGCGTTTTGAGCCAGAGGCACCGTCGGGTGACCTTGGAGAATACAGCAACCAACGAAAGAAGGCATCCAATTATTGTCGGCTTTTACAACAGGACTTACACAAGGTTGCCCTTACATATAACCGAAGAAAATTGGCAGGAGATGGAAATATCTTAAATTTTATAACAAGTAACAATACCTCCATCCTGTGCTTGGTAAAACATCACCACAACATCCTTTACCGACTTTTCAATAAAAGTGTAGCGATAGAGGAGAACAGTGGCTACTAAAGTTAAGAGGGTAACAACAATTAATTTCACCTAACATAAAGCTCTCCTATTGGGGCAATCTGCATTTCTATGGTAAACCCTTTAACTTTATGCTTTTACCATCTGACAGAAAACGGATTAGGATTTTCTCTGGTTCATGCAAACAAGCTGTTTTTTTTTTTTTTTTTTTTTTTTTAAATGTAGTTTTCTCTTTCTAAATCTACTAAGTTAAAATATATGCGAATGACTCTTAAATTTTTCTAAATGAGGTTCCATTTTTTGTTTCGATAAGTACGTTCTGTTTATTAACTTTATAACTAAAAGCCGGACATAGGGGGAAGACTAGTTTTTGCCGACATATACTTGTGTGTCTGCCGCACCACGACAAATTTGGCCCCATGTAACCCTTTAGGCACGCACAAAGACGTGTCGACTTGGTATAATTGGTGTGTGGCGCCTAGCGCTCGCCTAAGAGAGCGGCTAGCTGTTTTAACCATAGGCATTATTGAGCCTATTGGGGGCGTTCCGAAGCGAGGATCACTGAATCCACTAAGTTATTGTCTATATTTGGCAAAACACAAGTTTGCGGACTAGGACTCGCTTCTTGTGTTATCGGCGCGACACGCTCAAAGTGAAATATACGCATACGGGTAGGAGGCTCCGCGCAGTCGAGTGGGCTTAAATCATGTTCTCGTGGCAACATAACATCTCAGACAAGCCAGCAAATTCCTATGACCTTCTCCAACCGGAGGCCATGACATGCTGGTTGAGCTACACGGTAGTCCCGGTGCGTCCATTCCCACCTCTTTGCCCGGCAAGACTCCTCAACCCGCGCGACTCGTGAAATGCGCGACCTAAATCCGAATACATTACTAGGATTCCAACAGAACCGGAACATAGACTCGTGCAATCGAAAGTGCATGCATATTTTTCTCCCCGACATTATTTCTTTAAGAGCACCCGGCGAACCAGTACTTACTGGTAGCGGTATTAAGGTAAAGTAGGTATTGGTAACTCCTCTTGCATCTAGGTAACTTGAGTATGTCCATACATGGAACGGCCTTGAAAACTCTTCGTCACTTCTTTAAAAATACTCGTATCAGACTCATACCTGTACTGTTTAGTTTTTGACATGCTGAGCAACCGTGCGGACAAACTGTTGTATTTATGCATGGCGAAACTCGAATTCATTTTTTAGCTCAGTGAGGGTTTTTTTCACACCCAAGGTCCGTGTTATGTGTGTTCCGCGATTCATACTGTCGTTGTCTGGCACCTATTTCAGGCAGCGAATAAACGCGCCATTACGTTTAAAGATACAGTCGACAAAGTTAATCCTATCTCCTTTCCTGTCATAAAAAGATTCTGTGTATTAACTCAAAGTAGTTTCTCTCTCTTCGCGCATCAATCGCTCGGACGTATCAGAATGTTGGTGTGTCTAATTTCATTCAAAGTCCAAATCTCGTTTGAAATGCAAGGACTAATATCTTGCATTTTATCAAGCGTGGTATAACATTTGTTTTGCAATTCCAAAGTGGCCGCTTCAGGGGCGACTGGTTGCTTATGTTCCATTCGCAATGACAGATCGTATCGTGAGCATTCGATCTCATCACCAAGTTAATAGCGCGCCTACGTCATGTGCGCTATAGTAACTTCCGAGCCGATGTCGCTGCATGTGGCCGTCGTATATCGGTGGGGCCGGAGTCACCAGACTACAAAACTATTTCTGAAACCTGCATCTCTCCTACCTTCATCCTCATGGCAATAATATTAGCATGTAAATATTTTTAGAAACGCTTTTGATTCCGGTAATTAAACTCCATCGGTGAGATTAAAAGTAACTCAAAATAGCTAGTGTCCCGTCCATGTCCCCTAGCATATAATGTTGTACGCATTAGCAGGATCTATTATAATACCAAACGCACGAGAGCAGGTAACAGAGTGCGGTACATGCTTGCCGCGCTAAAAATTGCCCACGCCTAGTTCTTGAATCAATTTCGTTAACCCCCAAAAATAGTCTATTACTGGCAAATATTTTTCGTTGTTATATAGACCCACATAAAAGCAAAGAGGAGTCCCATTCTCCAATCGCCGACATAATTACCTGTATTAAAAGCTTTATGATTTCCGCATAAATGGTACACGTTGGTGGGAGCATCGACTGCGAGGGTAACCTGAGTCGTGGAGCGTGACGAATCGCTTTGTTATATCTACCCAAAAAGACTTCTCATGCCTCGGAACGACAACGGTGATTTTTTTTATAGAGGCTATTAATTCTGTAGACAATATGACAAAGGCAACGTAGATTTGTAAAACACGGTATATTTTGACGGTAAAAGGAATTCGGCCAACAAACGAACGTGCTTCTTTTATGGTTACCGGCCGAGGAGCAATTAATTATTTCTTAACTTTTTCGCGGCTGTAACCTTATTGCGATATTGTACGCCAATAACATTAACTCTTGTTTACCGTGTGGTGCCAAAAATTGGCGCTATTTTTTTTTTTTTAAACAATATTTTAGAAATAATTTAATCGTATCTGCAATAGTAGGCCTGTTTTAAAGTCCTAACACTTGGTCTGAAGTGAAAACTTCTTGGTCTCCGTAGTCGAAAATATTCGCTAAT
Source organism: Trachelipus rathkii (assembly GCA_015478945.1). NCBI lineage: Eukaryota > Metazoa > Arthropoda > Malacostraca > Isopoda > Trachelipodidae > Trachelipus > Trachelipus rathkii. The sequence continues at coordinate 4,358 of JABUQX010057361.1, forward strand.
ACACGTGACAGTGCGTCGGAGATAGCCCTTGAAGTAATCATAGGTTAGGAAAATCTCAGTAAAAGGCACGGACCTCGAGATTTTAAATTCCCACTCGTAATTTGTCTAGAGAATGAAATTAATTTCCGAGGTCATGTTGGTACTAATGAGTGGGAATAAGTAATTGTTGCGGCTCGCTATATAGGCAGTAAATAGTAGCGCGGTTCGGTCGGACTCCAAGCTTACTGACTTTTACCGGTTTGTCCATGAAGGCTTCTCACAAACATATCATGTATATTGCGGCCATTAGCAAATGACAGGTCTTTTCGCTCACAGGAAGTTAAGTTTCTAAAGCAACACGACGATCGTACCCCCTCCCCCATTTGTTTTCCAACACGGGCTTGATTGGGAACTCCATTGGGCGCATGGTCCCGTCTTAGAAACTTCGGCGCGTTTACTGCAAAGTGTAAATAAGCTCCCGCCTTTGTTGTTTCGATATAAGTATGAGAGATACGACGAGGTTTCGATTTTTATGGGAGAACTCAGCTTATATTAGTTTTGATAAGGTAAAGAGTGAAGCTATTCCCTTTCAAGATAGCATTGATATGCTCGTATTCTCCTCTCCCCGCCGTAAAGTCACACAAGTAATCCCCCCCCTGCCATGGTTGCTGATTCTTTGAAGGTCTGCTCTTGCCGCGTTCCCGTCGTTTGTGTTTTGTTGGAGCGTGTTTCCCTCTCGCCTCCCAATTTCTCTGAACTAAATCATCGTCCAACTTTAAGCGTGCTCTTCTTTCGCTTGTTTTCCGGCCTTGAAAATTGTTTCGTTAAATATCGTTTTCTGAAATTAAATGTTTAGAATTCACTACCAGATCATTAACTTATAGGTATCAACGTAAAAAGTTCTATTAGACTTCAGGAAGAGGAAATTGAGAGTAGAAGTATGAATAAACCTTATCTCTACAAATTGTTTATTCACACAAATTTGAGTGAGATCAAAAATTTTCAAATAACAAAAAGAAATCCCCCCTCCTCCCTTGGCTCTGAGTATCATTAAACCAATTAAACCATCGGTTTCAAAAAAATTAAATATTAAAAAAGAAAATTTTTTGAAAAACGCTACTACGCCGCCTCATACTCCGCCACCACCATTCGCAAATCCTCCTCACGCCCTCGTTAAACCCACTCCCACCCATCCATCACAGTTCTCCCCTCTACAACCCCACCCCATACATCAAACCTGTCCACCCCCCCCATCCCTCCCCCTCCCCCCCCCCCCACTTCCGCCCCTGAGTCACCCCCCCACTCATTACGGTATCATACAAGACTTAATTGATCCACAAACACACAGACACACACACATTATCTCCATCCATAGGAGTTAAATTGATCTTCACACCACTCATCCCTAACACGTTCATTCCTCTTTGATATTTTATCCATAATAGTATAAAAGTTTTGTCAAAATTTCTATAAAATTTAAATACAGACATATTAATTAATAACGACGACTTCTCCTCCTAGTCAGCGATCCGTCGCTAACATCTGTGCGTCAGGCAGCAACGCAGCACCGTGGGTATCGTGGGTCACAATCGATACGCTCACTCACCTCATACGGTATACTCAGAGCCTCGTTGTAAGGAGAATAACCTCCTTGTACATGCCATAGCGCTTTGACCGTTAAACCTCTTAAATTACTCAAAGCTACCTCCCTATTATTATTATACCATTAAAATACCAAACATACCTATTATTATTCAATATAATTATTATTTATAATTATTATTACACTCTATCTAGTATAGTCATTTTGCAACATTATTACTTCATGCAAAATTCCCTATATAAAAATGTCCGATTAATCTTCAATCTAAAATATTCACCTACTACCCCCCTAACCCTGTTCGAGGGGGTCTGATGCGTGGTGGCCGTCGGTGTCGGTTCGCTCCTCTTGGGGATGTGACTCATGGACTGCTGAACTTTCTGTCTGCGCATTTGCGGGAAACAAGAATACATGAGGACAAAATTCCGAAATGTACAAGTGTGTAAACTCTAATGGAGAATCTGGAAGTGGGTTTCACATAACTCGCCTATGCAACTCCGCAATTACAGTGTGCTTGTTACGAATCTCTATGACATTCTTCTATTTTGAACGTGATGGTTGTTCTTTCTTACGAGTCGGTTTGGCACGGTCCTCACTCAGCTGCCCAGCGACTTTGGTGAGAGAGCTTGAGGAAGTCCTTTCATCTCTCTTGAAGAACTCTTTGTTTACTTTAGCCTCTTCTGAAACTTGAGGATCGTTGTGTTGTTGTGTATTCGACTCTCCCATAGTGCCGCTCTCTTGTTGGGTCCGGGAACTGGCTCTGGTCTTGAAATAATTACCGCCCCAATAGTCTCTCCCCGTCCCGCGTGTGGCTTTCCGTAGTTCATCTCTCTATAGAAAGTTCTATATAAGTTTCTGCTACTTGTAATTTTTTCAAGACTGCTATCGTCTGCCAGAGTTAACTTTCTTGTATGCGAGATGGAAGCTCATTATAAACAATTCATGAACAAAAGGAGCAACGTTTCTGCATAGCAGATCGATCCATTCTTCCATAACGTCACAACTTGCCCAGTAACCGAAGGAAGCCCTGCTTTTTTCTTCCCTTTTTTGAAAATCTCGACTGATTTGACTTCTAAGCTGTGGGCGGCGTATGCTTCCTCGGATCGATGGCAATTAAACTTTTGAAAGCATCTCCCCCCAAGAAATTGAATGGTCTACAATACATGGGGAAGGACGGAAGCCAATATTTTTTTCACGCGCTTCTCGCGCTTTGGATCATCCACGTCTCATTAAGTTGAAAACGTAATCGTGAGTGTGTAACCAAAGTCAATCATAATTACGTCAAATTAACTTTGATATGGCGTGCCAATCGGTCAGACTGTCTTGGCAGTCCCCCCCTACAACGAGGGGGGACTGGGGGGTAAGCAGGATCGTGCCCGTAGCGGGTATGAAGGTCCTGACTCCTTTCCTCATCCGAGTTCGAATTTTTCATCTCTCCGAATTGGAGATTTGGGGGATGAGTGGGGAACTTGCAGCCTTTTACTGTAGGACTTGCCTTTCCCCTACTTCTCTGTCGGTTTTAAATCGGGAGATCTTTTTTTTATGGCTAGGCATCTTAAAGTCCAATAATTTATATCTTAATTGCTATTTTTTTCTTTTTTTTTTTTTTAATTTTTTTTGCCGGTGATATATTATTGAAATGGAGCTCTTTTTCCAAGACACGACTTTTTAATAAGGATTCTCACTGGCTATTCTATTAATAAGTTAGGAGAGCTAACCAACGCATAAGCACTGTTATTTGTTATTCTTTTTTTTTTTTTTTTTTTTTTTCTTTCACAGTATATGGGGTCACTTCACTTAGCACTTGCACTATATTTGTTTTTGGCACTTTCCACTTTCAATATCAACGCCCCACTATTTTTTTTTTATGCGTCCCCTTAGGAATCAGAAAGTGGGGTTTTGTCTTGTCCGGGATCACGAATACAGACAGACTGATCTATAATTATAATTGGCACTATTAATCAATCACTTTGATATGCAACATAAATTGGTCGTGAATGTGAAATTTCTCTTGTATTATTCTTTATTAATTATCTATGACATTACATGAATCGACTCTATATATCACAGTTCAATTAAATTGCTTTTAAAATACTTTCAATGTAATTACAGTATCAAATTTATGACCGAGAGAGCGTCTATGATGTGGCTCTCTGATCTATCTTTTCTAACCAACCTATGCCCTTTGCACGAGGGCGTTTTGGAGCCAGAGGGCACCTCGGTGTACCTTGGAGAATAACAACAAGATAAGAAGGCACTCAAATTATATTCGGTCTTTTACAGACGAAGGACTTCCTACAAGGTCTTCCAACGTGTACAAAAATTCATTGAGCACTTACATAATCCGTTAAGAATTTATAGCAATGTAACGGTACGGTACATATATATATATAAAATATATATAAAATATATATATATACTAATATAATATAATATATATCTATAATACTAATTCTTGGAGTCTTGTGCCAACTTTAGTTCTATTTACTCAGCGCAATTTCCGTCAGCAATGTGCAAACAGATTTGAGTAAATGTTGATATATTTTACCTAAAAAATAATTACAGAAATATCATCTTCCTCTCACAGAATATTTTACTACTAACAACAATTATATTAATTAAACAGCAACGTAGACAAACACAACACAATACCACACAGCAAAAAATAAGACAAACATCACACAGCAAAAATAAACATACATACAAAAAAAATAGAAAATATAAAACTTTACTATTTAAAAAAATAAAAATAAAAAACAATCTTTGATAAAGAAACGAACAATTAAACGTACTAATAAATTCCTCTAATTTCTCTTTCGCTAAATTCGGTGAAGGTTTCGGATTATAGTCTTTAAATTTTAATGACAGTAAATGGCATAAAAGTCTATATAGAATTCTCCACTTTTGACTTTTAACATCTCGAGAGAGTATGGCTAAATAAATTCAGTTCCGCTATATATAATAATATATATAATATATATATATATATATATATATATATATAATATATAATTATATATATATATAATAATCTATAATAATATATATAATAAATATATAATAATATAAATATTATATATATTTATAATAATATATATCCTTAGTCACCACACCGTTATTTTGGTGTCAATTGATTATTTTATTATTGCACGGAAATGAGTAAATAGTAATACATTGAAGTAAGTATAAGGACTCTTTCCCTTATAGCTTCCCATTGGCCCCTTTTAAAATTGAATGATTTCCTTTTGTTTAAGTAAGTGGTAATAAACTAATTTAACTAATAAATCTAGGAAAAATTAATGCTTTATTACCAAGATTGTCTTTTCATATACACTTAAAGATATGAAGATTGGAATTAGAATGGTGCTGAGTCAGCAAATGGTTTTAGCAAAACTAAAACAATACCGCTAGTCCAACGTTCACAATACAAACTGCAGCTATCAGTAACCGCCAGTAGTCCCCTTACACCTCCCTTGAATATATATAGATAATATATAATATATAAATATAATAATATAATACTAATATATTAAATATATATATTTAATATATATATATAATATATTATAGATATAATTATATATAATATATATATATTAATAAAATATATATATATATATATATATATAATTAATTTTATCAAAAAAAAATTGATTATTAAGCAAAATCACGTGCTACTACGGAGGTCTGTTTTAATTTTTTAAATTTAAAATTGATATTTTTTTTATTCATTTTTAATTTACAAATTTTTCTATTATATAAATTTGTTTAATTTAATGTAATGGCTGATGAAAAGCCAAAAAAAAATCTAAATTTAAACATATATATTATATAATATATATAGTATAGATAAATATATATAATAAATAGTATATTAAAATATAAATATATATTATATATAATATAGGTTTTATGCTGTTTAAAAGGCTGTTAACCGATATATATCGAACGAGCAATGTAATCGATTTTTCGATTATTTCAGGCAATAGTGCGTCAAGTTGCCCAATGCTAACAATTTTTAATTTTTAACTAAAAGAATACCCAAGATTAAACGCCAAGATGTCAAAGAGTCAGGGTCTCTCGCCTCAGCGGGACGACGGGGACTCGTCCCCCCCCCTGTCCCAGCCGGCGCTCGACCCTTAAAAAAAGTAAATAAAAAAAACATTAAAACAAATAACATATAAAAATTAACAATGATATAAAAGCCAACATGTGGCAGACTTTTTCTCTTCTCTATGGACTCAATTAAAACGTCACAGTGCAGTGGTTAACGATAGGTGCTTCAAGCGATTCGATATTTGGATGTTTTACGTAACATCGTTTTAAAAGGGAAAGTGCCTAAAATATAAATAATAGATATATTACAATATATATAATAAATAATATCAATATAGTATATATATATATATATATATAATATATATATACTGTCGATGGCAGTAGCAGCGCTACTGAAAGGTGAAAATGGTTAAATCTTCTTTACAAAGGTAGGTGCTGTGCACATAATAGCAGGGGCGTTACTACTGTCCACTACGTTTACCGAAAACCGTAGCGCGCTTAGCGATACTTAAATACGAAGCCGCTACTTATAGCCGTAAAGCCCTTTTCAATCACCAAAATTAATATAATATATATATAATTATTAATAATAATATAAATATCTAAATTATAATTAAGATATATATATTTAATATAGTATATATATAATAATATATGGGACCGTTTCTATAGGAAGCTAAAAAATATAACATATAAATATTAATATAGAATCCTTAGGGGAAGAAAGAGATTAATATATATATATATAAATATATTAATATATATATATATAATGTAATAATATATTATTATAATATATATATTATAATATCATATATATTATATATTAATATATAAAGATAATAATAATATATATATATAATATATAGTATAGAGTAAGGTTACTTTTCTACCGATCGTTGTTTACGTTTGCTCGAAATCCATTATATACCGATAAAGATGTAATAGATTTTCTCATGCATTTACGGTAGATGTAATCTTGGGAGAGAATGAAGATCTACGAAAGTAGATGAGCGAAAAGTAACGTCAATTGTTTTAAAATAAGTTAATTAAACAAAATAATATTTTTACTCCGTCAAATTAATTATTAATTAGGCAGAAAGAATGTAAAGCTGACAAAGACGAAATTTGTTCAAGTGACTGCACTTGTAAGTTTTGCAAATTTCCAATTAAATTGTGACGACATAAGAAGATGTAACGCAATGCAATATTTGAATGTGACATAAGAAAAAAGGCGAAAAGTTTTTATAAAAATTTTCGGGTGTCAAAAACTAACGAATTACCTCACGGTTAGACCGCCCGGCTCAGGAAACGGGTCCTCGCCTCTAGGTGATCTACGGGGGGGGACAATCCCCCCCTCGGGAAGGTCCCGGAACCCCCGCCTTTGGCTTGGGTGTCGGGGTTTCCTCTCCGACCACCCCGTCCGGGTATGAAAACGCCCCCCCTCCATCCCCCAACGGCTCGAGCCCCCTAAACAAGGGTAAATACAAAACCTTTTGCCATGCTGCTATACCAAATTGGCACAAATCGTGCCAAATGATGCTTCGCGTAAACGTCTTAGCGCCCATATATATATAAATAAATTATATATATATATAATATATAAATAATATAAATTATATAAGAATATAATATAAATATATAATATAAATATAAAAAATAAGTAATCTAAAAATAAAATTAAACTTTCTAAATTTTAAAAAATTTACGATGTGTTCAATATTTTAAATGTATCAATATTTCAAAAATATTTCGGATATTTCAAACTAAAAAGTTATTCAAAACATTAAGAAGTAAACCCATTGTCCCAGTTATATAGATATATATATATATATGATATATAAATATATATATATAATATAATATATAATAAATATATATAATATATATATAAATATAATATATAAATATATGCACTTTCCCTTTAAAAGGATGTTACATAAGAAATATCAGATATCGAAATATCGCTGAACACTAATCGCTACCCAGTCGCACGTGACTATAACTTAAACTCCTAATAAAAGAAGAGAAAAAGTGCCACAATTTGCTTTATATCATGTTGAATTTATGCGTGTTGATGGTTTAAGTTTTTTTAATTTATGCTTCCATGAATCTGATGCCGCACGGAGGAACAGCAGGGGGGACGAAGTCCCCCCCGCGTCCCCCGCTGAGGCCGAGAGACCCCTGACTCTTTGCATCTTTGCGTAAATCTGGTAGTCCTTTAGTGGAAAAAAAAAAAAAAAACCTTTTGTCAACCCTCACGCTCTAATTGCCTTGAAATAAATCGAAAAAAAATCGATACATCACTCGTTCGATATATATCGGTTAACCCTTTAAAGGGAAGTCCTAAATATATATATATATATATAATATAATATAAATATATATAGATATATATATTATATCTATAATATAATATATATAATATATAAGAATGAATAAAGGTTTCAGTTATTATAAAAATAATTACATTAAAGACTTTATCATGTTAATAATTCCTTATGGAGGCAAAAGCTATCATAAAAAAAAGCTTGTTCCATTGATATAAAAGTGATAATCTAATTGGCCCAGGCCACAACAATGTTGGGGTGCCTGGTGAACAAACCCGTGGCATGAAAGAAAGTCGTTAACGATTAGTGGAAATGTTGTGGGTTTTTGCCTATCTCTCTACGAAGGACTGGAAAAAAGATAATGGGCAAGATATACAAAATAAAGGCTTAATTGTTAATTAATGCAATTGCATTATTCGAGAAACATATTCTATGTGTATCCAATAAAGAGACTTTAATAAGGAAGATCAGAACACTCCTTTGTCATTATTATAATCTTTACTACCATTAAAGTTGCAAGTGATAGCTTTAATTGTCTTTTTAACAATTAAAGAAATCATTTATATATATATACATATATAATATATATATAATATAATATATATATAATATATATATATATATATAAATATATAGATATATAATATATGATATAATATATAATAATATAATATAGTATATATATAATATATATTATATATTAATAATATATAATAATGTATAAATATTATACTATATATATAATAATAATTATATATATATATAGAATATAGATATATATTATAAAATATAATATATATATCATCTTAATATATATATAATAATAATATATATATATATTCCTGCAGTGTAGCGTTATCTCTTTACATTGTCCTAGAATGTGATTTATGTAGGATACCTTTCAAATATATTAAATAACTTGCTAAGTAATTTTTTTAATTAACCGAAACTTACTTTTATTATTTTATATACGATTAACAAGCCACAAGTAATTGTGTAAAGTTCTTCATTCGACGGGAAAATATATAAAACTCAACTGAATATATTTTTTTAAAACTGTTTCTTAATAGAATTAAAACATTAAAAGCTCACTTTTATATACAAAAAGTTACACCACCAAAATTTATAAGAAATGTAATTACAAATTTTTTTTTTCACAGCAAATCACTTAATACCACACAATGCACAAAAACAAAGACCTCACCGAGAGTGTACGTCAGTATTTGTTCGTGTATACTTTATATTATACATGAAGATCTAAAATTATGTATAAATATGTAAACGGCATAAATGCAAGAAAAAATGGGGTGTAAACAGTTTTACATTTTTTTTATTTATTTTATCCGAAAATTTATGAGTAATAAAAAATGTGAAGCAAGCGAACGTTCTAAATCAAGGAAAAAGCCTTAACACAATTACAATATATATATATATATATATATATATATATATATATATATATATATATATATATATATATATATATATATACTACTTTACATATACTTATATATAATATATATCTATATATACTATACTATATATATATATATAATATAGTATAATTATATATATTATACTATATATATTATATAATATATATGGTAGGACAGTGTCTAAAGCTGACATCAATGTAACTCGAGAACGGCAGTCCCTACAGTAAAAACCAAATTACGATTATTCGGAATCAGCTGAAAATTGCCTAAGGAGGAGGTTTTTTTATTCTCTTATTTTTTATCTTTTTTTTTTTTTTGCGCGTTTTTCGGGAAAATTTTAGAAAAATTTCTTTTTTTTTAATATTCCAATTAGGGGCTCGAAGCCGACGGGCGACAGGGGGGGGATCGAAGTCCCCCCCGTCGTCTACCGGGAGGCCGAGAGACCCCGACTCATGCCATCTTTGCGGTTTACACAATGGTATTCCTTTAGTTAAAAAAAAAAAAAAAATTATTACTTTTACAATATGCTATTACTTTAATTACAAAAAAAAAAATTTTTTTACCTCTTAAACAAACGTTTTCAAATTTAAATTCTTCTTCTAAAATTAACTTTTAATCTCTTCTAAAAAAGTCAATAAATCGATTTCTTTTGAATTATTTTTTTCTTAAGAAATATTTTAAAAATATGAAAAGATTACGTAAAAATGAAATAACAATATAAATATATAAAAATACTATTGTAATGAAGATATGTTGCTTCACATTTATTCGTTTTTCAGGTCGTAGGCTGAGCATTGCCTGGCTACTTAATTTAAATGATAAAAATATCGTCAATTGCTTAGAGAAAATTATGGCTCGTTGTTATATTTCCGAAGAATATAAAAAATAAAAAAATAAAATAAAAATAAGAATTAAAAACCCGCTCCATTAGAATTTTCCCGCTGATTGCCAACATCTGGCAATTTGTTTTAAGCTGTAGGTGCTACCGTCAAAAGTTACATGATGTTCAGCTTTTACGACACTTCGACCCATATCATATAATACTATAATATGTTATATAACATATTACTAGTACTATATATATATATATAGTATATATTATATATATTCATATATATAATATATATATATATATTATATATATATATATATATATCCCAATATATGGCCTCTTGTTGATTATCGCACCGTTAGAGCTAAAGCCGTATTTTAATTTTTCAAAAATCAAACTAAAAATTCCTTTGAACAGCAGCGCCTCATAGTGTTAAAAGATTGAACTTTTTTTTTTTCTAATACCGCTTTATTTCTTTTAACATTAGCTTATTGAAAGAGTAAATGGAATTGAAATTAAATTACTAATATAAGTTTAGTTTAATGGAAAGTGAAATAAATTTAATAACATAAGTTTAGTGAGGTGAAATTATTAATTATTATAAGCTTTAGTTAAGTAAGATTTAAATAGATGATCTAAAAAAATTTTTAAATATTCTTAACAGTGTGGCAGCTCACTTAATTATAATAGTTTTATTACCGACAAAATTGTGAAATTTTTTGTTTTTTTAACAGAGAGAGAAGAAGAGAGAGGGGAGAGAGAGGAGAGAGAGAGAGAGAGCAGAGAAGAGAAGAGAGAAGAGAGAAGAGAGAGAGAGAGAGAGGAGAGAGAGAGAGAGAGAGAGAGAGAGAAGAGAGAGGTCGTGTTAAGTTACAATATATATAATATATATATGATATATATATATATATATATATATATATATAATATATATATTATATATATATTAATATATTAATAATACTAGTATATATTTATATTATATATATAGTATATATATATATATATATATTATATATTATATATATATATATATTATATATATATATATAATAATATAATATATATATATATATATATGAGTGAATATTTGGTTAGAGCGAAAACTATCATCGATCCATATCTCAAAAACTGCAATAAGTACAAAAGGAAAAAGGAATACATTGTTGGAATCCTGGCATAAATATTATTGCGGAAACTGTAAAAAAAACAAAAATAAAAAAAAAAAAAAAAATAAAAAAAAAAAAAAAAAAATCGTATCTCAAAAACTACAATAGCTACAGCGAAAAGGAAAACATTTTTTGGAATCCTTGTAAAAATTTTAGTTAGGAAAAATGTAAAAAAATAAATAAAAAAATACAATCGAATAACTTAAAGATCAATTAAAAATTTTTTTTATTTTTTGGAGCAGGGGACATAATGAATATATATATAATATATATATTATTTTGTTAAAAGGTATTACGTAGAGATAACGGATAAATGTAGGGGGCTTCGAGCGACGGGGAACACAGGGGGGACGTTTTCCATACCCGTGGGGAGGGGCGGAGGAACCCCGCGCGACACCCAAATACAAAAAAGCGGGGGGTTCCCGGAGACCCTCCCCGGAAGGGGGGGGAAATATAGTCTACCCCGTAGTTCCCCGGAAGGCGGAGAGACCCCGACTCCTGCCATCGTGCGGTATACCCTTTGGGGTACTTCTTTAGTAAAAGAAAAAAAAAGCAACAATTTAATATAGAAAAGAAAGTATTTATTTTAACGAGTAAACCAATAAAAAGGTCCTCTAAAATAGGCTCTGTCTAATACATACTTTATTAATAATTATTAGCAATAATATTTTTATTTTATTTTTTTATTTTTTTTACATTTTCCTAATCAAAATTTTACAAGGAATTCCAAAATAATGCATTCCTTTTTCGCTGTAGCTATTGTAAGTTTTTGAGCATATTATATATATTTTTTTTTTTTTACTTTTCCACACCCGCCCTAAAAAATCAAATGCTCTGAAGAGATTCCAGCCATTCCTAGCAATGTATTCCTATTTCCCATGTGGCTATTGTAAGTTTTTAGAGATATGGATTCGTATTGATAGTGATGTCGCTCTACACGCAGTGGCCGTAAACTAAGGTCACAGGTTGCGCTCCGCCCCCGCGACTATAATTCTTGTGCGCCCTGCGCTTTAGTCAATGGTGTATAGGGTGACATAGAGTTTTTGGAATACGTTGACAATGAACCAAAATAGGTTTCTTCTTGTTTCATATCAAAGAAAAATCACCAATTATCCATTCATTCTAACAAAGAACCCAGAGTGTATTAAGCAAATCGAAAAAAGGTTTAATCATAAGTATATGATATAAATAGATCTCTATAATTATATATATTATATATTATATATATATAATATATATATATATAATAATAATATATATATATATATATATATATATATATATATATATATTATATATATATTATAATATATATATAATATTAATATCATACTAATATATATAATATATATAAAGAGAGATTTTGCATTTTTAAAACACTTTTACATTACTGTTATTGGTAAAGTAAAGCAAAAACTTACTAATAAACAATACAACATTTGTCATTACTTTTTAACTTTGACATTAATAGTCTTCTAAATGATCATTAATCCCCTACGTCATTTTGCATCACAAAATGTTCGCACTAATTTCTCCAAGTCCAGTGCGCGAGCCCGATCATACTCTATGCTAAGTACAGCCAATTCACTTAACTTTACGGTCGTCATGGTACTTCTCAAATAACTTTTAATTAGTATTAATTTTGAAAAATATCTCTCAAAAGCAGATGATGAAGTTACTGAGAATGTCAGAAACATTATAAAAGCTGTACACAAGTCTGGAATACTACAAGACAACATATTATTTTCAATCAACAAATATTCTGCCACTATTATTTTGTTATTTATTCCTTTTTCTTTATTTCACTCTGCCACACAATTCCTAGAAGCACAGACTAAATTTCGCGTAACTAAAGAACTTGTCACGTCGGCTTCATATTTTTTGTAAAACTTGTCAGCAGACTCCATGAGCTCTTTATCTGTTTGTTCTGTAAGGGCTGTAGGGTTCTAAAAGCAAAACATCTGTTTCACCTTCCTCATACTATGGTACCTCCGATTCACTTGGCCTATTAGTATATCAATGGCCCTGTAAAAAGCCCTCACCCTGAAATTGGGCATAGGACAGTATCCAATGAAGTCAACATCTTCAAAAGCGCTTTGCTTCTTTGCAATTTCCTGGGGCTCTTTCCACTAGCTTGAAAAACTCTCCCCGCAACTGGTTTAATTTGGTTCCTCACACAAACACTTTTCTAAAAAGAGTGGAAACTTCATCCAGGGATATATCTGATTTTTGGAGTGTTTTAGAAGTGATGTTAATATTTTCCAAAATTTTGCTTTGAAACACAAGCATTAAAATGAAGTGAAAAGTAGACATTTGTCGTCTTAATGCTGTCGCCTCAACTACTTCAGAGCTCTTTTGTTAGAAGTTAGGGATAATTCTTTGATAAACAAGTTTTCAAAAATATAAATGAAATTACCTTTACTGCCAAACAAGCAAATTGAACCTTCGAAGAACCATTTCCTCAGTTGGGAACAGTCTTTTACAGTCTTTGTTGCCCTGCAAGTTTCTGAAAGAAATTTCTATTCAGTGAATTGCCATCTTGGAAGACTTCTGACTGAATACCACCATTAGCTCATTAAAGTCACAGATCATAAAAAACAAATATTTCTCGCTAACTCCTTTAGCAGAATCATTCCAACGACTAAGTTAAGGGTTGTGATTTGAATGCATCATGCTCTGTGATTTGGCGACTTCGCCTTTGATTTTAGTCGTGCAGTCCAAAGTGTACTTCCCACCTCATTGGAACGCAGCACCATCATAGCCTCCCTCTGCGCTTTTTGATTGAATGTTATTACTTCCAAAAACTTATCAT
>JABUQX010057362.1:0-17177 GCA_015478945.1 Trachelipus rathkii
ATACATTTCAGATCTTTCTCACTAAAAAATATCCTCTTATAATTTTTTAAGTAAATACTCCATTCTTTATTGGGACCTCTAAAGGCATGGTAATCAATAAAGCATGTAAGGATATTCACAACGATCCAGCCCTAATCCTCATTCCCTGGCTGGGTGGCTGTTAATTCCCTCTTTAAGTTCTCTTACATGCCTGCGGCCAACTCTAACAAAGGGTGTCATAAAATCTATCATACCACTAATGTGCATATTCGTACAATCACTTAGTATAGTGGTCAACGATTCACACTTATTTGGTAAGGTGAAATTAGGGTGGCAACAACTAACCACAAATATTATATACTCGTCTATAAACCTTTATGCTATAGGGATAACATCCTTGTATTCTGCGCAGACTATATATCTTTCTCAAACGCAGTACCTTTGCTAAATAATATTGTTGTGTAGGTATTTCAATTTCTATATTATATGCAAACTTTATTAAATTGAATAAAACTATAGAAAATAACTAATAAAAATATACTAATAAGCTGATCCAATATAATATAATAATACTAATAATCAATAAATTAATATGATTCAATCAAGTACTTTGTGTACAACAGGTGGGTCATACAAAAAAATTAGTAATCAGGTAATGACGTTTGGTTATTCGGCTATCTCAGGGAATTTAAATTTTTATGATTTGTTTTCGGAATTTTACTAAATTTCCCATTAAATATCAAGAAATGAATTGGTAATACAGTATATCTTTATAGCACGTGAATGTCTATATTTATATTTACATATATGCTATACTAAAACGCGTTACTCCGTGGGCTGGTTGGTTTATACTGCCGCTTGCTCTGCGCAGTCTCTGGAATTTGGGTAGCGAGGTCGATCTCCTTATAACCCAACTCTTCTTTTGTTTTAATTTTCATGTCAATTCAATAATACCTAATGAAAGGCATTTTAAAAAATCTAATTAAGACAATAGAAAGTAAGTTATCAATTTACTTTTATTGAAATATACAATTTTAGTTTAAAAATAAAATCTCTTATTCTGGTATTTTCCTGTGAGTATCATACAACATGTCAATTTCTCCAGGTCTTCCCCACTCAACTTTACAAATTTTAAATTTTTTTATTACACCTTTGTTTAAATAAATTATTAATTTATCTAATAATTAATAACTAAAATACTAATAATAGTAATAAAAAGTAATTCAATAATAATAAATAATAATACTAATCATATAATAATGATATACAATTACATATATATTATAAGCAACTCGTATACGCCTAACTCTAGAACACGAGGCGTCTCAAGCTTTGTTGTCATAAGTCAGGCTCTATCGCCTCAGCTGGTGTCCACGTTTTGTCTCGCTTGCAGTCGGTTACATATTGGTTAAACTCTGCTTACCGTAGTCGGTGTCTGGTTTTGTTTTCTAATGTCCCAGGGCGTGGTGCACTTAATTTCTACTTCTCTTCAGATACTCTATTTCCATTTCTCTCATCTATCCACCTCACCAAATTTTCAGCTCTCTTCTACATCGGTCTCTTAGAACAGCAGCACTACCCTATAGAGTGCACCGATTATTTAGATTACATTTAACCTCAGTACTTCCTCTCAGTGTTCATTACTTTTCCTCCTTCTTATCCCCTCATTCAAATTTTGAGGCCCTGCAGCCCATTTCGCCAAAGGGTTTTGGTGGGGGGTGGTTCTTAGGCACACCCCTATAACGGGGACGCCGCTATATAATATTGATTACCAATCTTTTACTACATATTTAGAATTTCTTAGCTTAACTTAATGTTCATAAAATACTTTTAATAGTGATATAGTAGTAATTGGAATTGGTTCATAGTATAAATTGGGGTTTTGGGTTTACGCAGTGTAGTAAAATAAATTATTCGTGGGCGTTGCCCGTGTATGACAACTTGCTCGTGCGCAGCGGCGGGACGCTCGGCGCAACATTCTCAAATGTTTTTATTATATAATTTGAAATTTTATAATACTAATCATATAATACCAACAGCTTACAATTTTATTATAGACTTAATCTTTATACTTTTTCCCAGTGAAGCTCAATAATTACTTATGGTGTAAATCTGTTTTATAACTTTAAATGAAACCTACGATAGTCGGAAAACTAGAGGAAAAATGGCATGTCTGCTCAACATTAATTCGCATAGATTAGATAACTCAAACTTTACTTTCTCATAACTAAATGCTGCTACCAAGCTCTCCCACCTATACCTAAGTCTTTTTCTGGTTTAATGCTTTCAAAGTGAAGTCTTCAATTTTTCTTATTATTATCAGTCAAAAAAATATTTTATTTTCTATTATAATTATTTATTATTATTTTTATTAATTATTGATTCTTATTATTCATTGTCTGAATCACAAACATCCCTCGTAAAACCAAAACATAAACTAAACAAACTTTTTTTTTTTACTTAATGGAAAAAAATATATGAATTCATACACCATTACATGGTTAGATAACTACCTCTCGAGAAGCTCTTTTACTACTCTCTACTGATAGCCTGTCTAACAATTAGAAAAACCACTGGCCATGAGAATACCATACACAAATCAGAACGCTCTCCTGACATAAATCTTTCTTCAATCATTTTTTAAAGCTTCTTAAGCGACATGCATAATCATTAATAGTAATATGTCATAATCGATAATAATATTATCAATATATACTAATAATAATTTAATATAATAATAATAATAATCACATATAATACGCATTTTCCTCAACTTTTAATTTTGTTCTTCTAAACTTTTTAGAATCATTTCTTTTTTAGTATTAATTTTAAGAAATTGAAAAACATTCCATAATATGAATAATTACTAAGAATACAAAGCAAAATAATTCTCAATATAATAATAAATAATAATATAATAATAATAATAATAATAATAATAATTCAAATATATGAATATATTAATTAACAAAATACTAATACATATATATTTATAATATGAATAATACCATAATATATAATAATAATTCCAATAATTAATTACTCTCTTTCACAATCGTATGTGCTGCAAAATTTGTGTTGACGTTTTTACATCATTCAAAATGTAATGAATATACTTACGTACTTCTTTTTCTACTCATCCTCATTCATGTTCAAAAGATGTTACTAAGATTCTTAGATAATTTACACCTTCACAGGATTCTACAGGACACTCATCTTTTTCTGGTGCGGGAGGATGTATACTACTTTCTTCTTTTTACACTCAATCTCTTGACCCTTCGTGCATTACTCACGTACCGTTATCAGTAAACGTACACACAGTCAAGTTACAGATAGTACGCATTATATGTTGCAAAATTTTAATACTATCTTCCCGGATAGGTCTGTCACCAAGCGGTATTCCACCACCGCAGGCCCTATCAACCTCTCAGGTGCCGGTTTCCGATGGCTCCACTGCCAGGACGTATAGCCGCACACTATAACTGTCTTTCAATACGTATCAATGTTAAAGTTTTACTAGGTATACTAATTGTCAATATCGCAAGCAATGTTGTTATATATACCATATCATCCAAGCAATACATCAGCAAATATCCAAGAAAAGCATTGTTATCAAATTTGCTCAAATCCTATTTTATTATTTGGACAGAATCATTGAGTAGAAGTGGCTCCTACAGCTAACTAAGTAGCTACCTTTCCTTCCTCTCAAAGCAGCCATCTCCGAGTGTAATCTTAATTTTTCAGTTATACATGTTAGGGGTTTTAATGTACATTCCAACAAAAAAAAACATCCCAGAAAATCCAAAAATAAAACAAAAAAGATACTTTAACACTATAGACTGTACTACGATCCCAAACTAATACATACATAATACATAATAATATATAATAATAATACTCTACATGACAATAATCATTCAATCACATACTCATATCACCCAATATTAATAATAATGAAGTTAAATAAATGCTAATATTTTAATCTAATAGTCCATAAATAAATAATATAATGAAACATAACACGCATTTATCGACTAATATAATACTGAAGTTAATAATACATAATAATATACTAATAATAAAAATAATCAATAATTTATAAATATTAATAATAATAATAATAATCACTAATACACTAATAATAATAATCATCAATAATAATCATACATAATTTACTAATAGTATAATAATATAATCAGAGCTTTTGCAGAAATATTATTATCCTTTATCGTTATCATTATAATTCGTCATATAGCTAATTCTTCATTATCGTCTCTCTCAATTATACGTTAATTATATTATTAAGTTATTTATCCTATTATTATATATTACTTTCGATCAGTTAATACATGATTATTAATAAATCATATCAATTAACTAAAATTCTTCGGAAATTCAACTTTCAGAATATGCACCAATCATCCCTTACCGAATAAATATAATATATATTAATCGATCACTGACTAATATAGATATCAATAAATAATAATAATAATGAATAATAATTACTAATTTGTAATAATAATCGATAATCAATAATAATATTAATACTAATAATAATAGATATATATAATAATAGCAATAATAATGAATATCAAATAATATTCATAATAAAATAAAATAATAGATGAAGAATAAAATCTAATAATAATCAATAATCTAATTAATTAATCAACTAATTAATAAATACAATAAATAATAAATAATAATCAATAAATGAAATGATAACATAAGGAAATACGAATAAGTACGACTAATTAATTATAATCTAATTATTAATAATAGTTACTCCGTAAGACTAATAGAGGCTTGAAAAGGGATTAATAAAATGAATAATAATATATAAGTAATTATAAAATAAAATAAAATAATACGATGATATAAATCATAAAAATAAAAGTAATAACATAATAATAAATTAACAACTGTAATTATAAATATTATATCACATAAATTACTAAATAAATAAATAACAATATACTATAAATAAATGCTCTTAATTCTTAATAATACAATAAATTATAACTACTCTAATCAGAATATACTAAATAAAATATTCCAGTTACTATTCTCATGATAATAATAATAATAATAATAATAATATATAAAATATATACATAAAGATAACTCAATAATATCTCAGTTCAATATATCATATAATATTTCCGTCCTTTATTTTTAATTGAAATACTCAGCGAGTCGACTTTCGTTTGAAAACTCTTTGTAATCAATTATATCGTAAAAAATTAATAACTTTTGCTAATTTTTCTGTGGATAAAATGATATATCCAGTATAATATAAAATGAAGATATCTTACTACTATCTATATACTATATATACTCTTCTACTCTTATATTACTCACTATATATATATGATTCTCTAAATATATATATATTCATATATATATATAATATCTTACTTTATATATATATTTTCTCAATATATAGTATTACGTATCTCCTAACTAATTCTTTAAGTACATTATAACTATATTCTATACCTATCTACTATTATCTCTCATTATATACTCTTATATCATATTAATACCGTATAATAATATATATCATACTATTATATAGACTGCCTATATAATCTGTGGTTGTGCTCTGTTATCTTGATAACCATAAAACCAATTCCTAGGTGATGTACCATACCTGTTTCCCTCATTCAATTGCCCCACATTCATTACTGATCTGTTCTTTCTTGGTTGTTTTCTATATAGCGGTAGTGTAGTGATCTTGCCCCCCCCCCCTCCTCCTATCACTCGTCCCTCTCTATCTCCTTATAAAAAACTAGGCGGATAAAAATGGGTGAGTCGGTTTAAGAATTGGAGGGGGAATGGAGGGGAGACTAAAATACACGAGGGAGGGAAGGTGGAGGGTTTGAGAGAGAAAAGAAAGATAACAAATAAAATAAACTAAAATAAAAAAAAAGAACCGTTTGAATAATGTTTTGGTCATAAGGAAAATAAATAAATAATCTAAATACTTCTCAGCTGTCTGGTAATAAACTTGGACTGGAGGAAAACGGGGTACATGATCTCTTACTCATAAACCAAACTCAGTCATTAAATATAGGACCTATATATCACAACCTTAATTAAAGAAAAAAAAGTGTCGAGAGGAAATCAAATGCAAAGATCCAAATTCGAAGAGATACTTGTAGATAGAGCGTAATAATAATAAAAAAATTACATACGTTTTTAAAAGTATTAGAAACCGGTAGGCCAGTCCTACTGTGTCGCGAAAGGTTCTAGAGTGTGACGTTGACAACAACAACAAAAAAGAAAGGGTGTGGTACATTACGACCAAAAATTGAAAGAAAAGCAAAGAGAGTCTCAGAAGTAAAAAATTCGAAAAAAAATTGGACATAAGTTTGAGGAAAAATGATCGTGAATGGTACTGAGAAACCTGTGAAGGGTTAGCAGGTGCTACGTCGTGAAGGGTTCGAGGGTGTGCCGCAGAAACTCGAAAAAAAATTATGCTCAGAAATTAAACTATAATTATAAGGTCACAACTTTAACCATTATTAAACTATGGTAAGACCTTATGGTCTTCAAGTGTGACGATCAGATTTCAAGTACGGCTGCGGAGTAGTAAATGAACAGAAGATGAATGGTACTTACAAGGGAATAGGAAGCTCTTCTGAAAGGTTAACAATAAGAGTAAGGGAATCTGCATAGAATAAATGAATAGGTGGTGCTTTTCGGTAACTGATTAAAGAGGGAACACTTTTCGAAAAACTGCATAACATTGGCAGTAATGAAAAGACAGGAATAAGAGGTATAGATAAACCTAGGAATAATTTAATCAGATGGACAATCTTAGGGGCGTGTTAGGGTGTGAGAAATAAAATTGAAACCAATGATTAATCAACTTATTAGAAACCAACTACATAAGGCGTAATTAAGAGAATAATATGAATAATAAATATTATTGAGATGGTCTTGTCGTGTAAAGCGATGATGATAGTGGGTGGTTACACGGATGTATAAGTGTGAGTATGCTGTCATATCGACCGCTAAATATGTAGGGAATTCTTAAAGAGAGGAATGTATTTAGCAGAGGCGAGAGAAAGTATCTACGGAAATGAGAATCCGATTTGCGAGTCTTGGTATGTGGACTTGCAGGGGATGAACCCAACTGCGAAGAACACAGTGAGGTCCTCGCAGTTTCGTGAAACCTCTAGGTTGGATTTTTCTGACTGCGACAAGTTCTCACCTAAGGGTATTAAAGAACACGTAAAAAGGGGGGGGGGGCGCTTTCTTTCGATTTTGCGCTTATTAGCCAATGAAGCTGCTTGATTTGATATTGTTTCGGCGGTGAACTTTCCCCTCCGTGTGCTAAAAGGAGGATAGAAATAATAATAATCATACAAAAAGCAAGGAAAGTAATGGAGTAGAATATATTAAAACTGAATAAAAATACAAATAAATACATTCATATAATAATACAATAATAATACATAACATAATAATATAATCATATAATAATAATAATAAATCAATAATATAATAATTTAATTATAATAATTAATAAATAACTTCAAAAAGAATTTTAAATAATTTCCCCTTACTTCGAATTTCACACTTCATTCAAGAAGATTTCCCCTCAATTATTTGAAGGGGGTTGAGGAGGAGGTGAGAAAAGAAGGGGTAAGAAGGGGGGGGTGGAAGGGATCAAGGGGATCTCATTCACATTGAAAAGGCTAAAGGCTTTTAATATAAAAGTAGGCTAAGCAGATTAATAAAAGCTTTTGATTTAATAATTAATTTTGGTACAATGTCTCTTAATTTACGAATCCAAAAAAATACCTGAGAGAGAGAGAGAGAGAGAGAGAGAGAGAGAGAGAGAGAGATAAGAGAGAGAGAGAGAGAGAGAGAGAGAGAGAGAGAGAGAGAGAGAGAGAGATATAATTATATTCCTCTTCTCAAATCATGAAAAAGGAATCTTCTCGCATCATTTTTAACATTATACTTTTCCCCTTTCCTCTTACCACGACGAGACAGACAGAGACAAAAACACACACACACAGACACAACATAGCAACACTACACACCACACACACTCACACACAAGAGGCAGGATCAAATCCTTAACCAAATCATAAAAAGACGATCTTCCTTATTATTACTACCCCACTAGGTCACGTGCCAGAAATGTCTAAAATATTTCTTTACATAAAGCTTTACGCAACAGACACAATTTTGTACCCTCTTTTTTTTTTCCGATTCTAAGACGTTCTCTTACTATCTAGTATTTATCCCTTCATCATTCGATAGCGAACTATCTTTGATGGTGTGAAGGTTCAGAGATCGATTCTTAAAGAGAATCATAATATAGTTGGCCGACGGTGGCCACATTTTGGTGCGGTGGCATCAAACAAATCCATGACGGTGTAAAGTGAGAATTAAAATTTTAAAATATAGAGGTGCGAGTCGTGGTGGAGGCGCATTGAAACAGAGATGAGCTGCAACAAAAATGACTTTTGGAGCGGTGCGGTGCGTGTGCCGGCACCGGTGCGGTGCGGTGCGGTGCGGTGCGCAAAATTCCGGTGCTATCAACCTTAAACAATAATATAATAAACATTCCCTCACATATATTAATGGTAAAATCCTCGTAGGTGTAAACTATAGAACCTTCCCCCCCCGATATATATATAATATATAGTTATATATAATATATATATAATATATATATATATATACTTATATAATATATATTATAATATATTATATATATATAATATATAATTATAATATATATACTACGTATATATTAAGACATCGCTTAATAACTTAGTTTTTCAACTTTTATGGTTTTATTATAATAGTTTTTAAAAGTGAAAATTCCTAAAAATTTCGGGAGGGGGGTAGGGGCGTTATGACACACCAAATTTCACCCCCCCCCCCACCCGCCCACCTACCGCCATACTCATCGTACAGGCTATATACATATCTGTACTTGGTAACAACCTGTTACGGTACACAAAACGATATCTTTTCTTTTCTTACTCAAACTGCCCATTGTTCCACTATTATTTTTATATTATATTATTATTATTATTAATTATAATATGACTAATTTTGCATTAGTATTTTGTACCACTTGCATTTTTACTAATAATTGCTTCAATTGCTTTCAAATAATATAATATATAATTATAATAATAAATAATATCATAATAAAATACCAATAAAAATCAGAATTAGGCCATATATCACTAATACTAATAATAATCAAATAATAATAATAATAATAATAATAATTATAAATAATGATAATAATTGAAGCAATAAAATAATACTAAAATACATAGTAAAATAATCGAATAATAAAATAATAATCAATAATAAATTAATAAATAACATACAAATAATTAATTAGCCAAATAACAGCGCCTAATAATATATATCATAATAATAATAATATATAAACTCAATAACTATAATATAATAATAATAATAATAATAATATAATATAAATAACACAAAAATATAATAATAATTAAGTAAACATATAATAATATAATAAAATTAATAATAATAATAATAGATATAAAAATAATATAATAAATTAGTATGATGAATATAGCGTATTCCTCTGAAAAGAATGTCGACCCTGTGAAATATTTCCCCAATTTCCCAGAAAAATAGTTTTTAACACTATATTTACTTCTTTATGGTAGGGATAATTTAAATGAAGAATGTGAAATCAGGCACTGAATTCTGAGCAAGGACCGAAGATGCTTTAGAAATATATATTTAGAGTAGGTAAGTTTTCGATATTGTTACATTCAGTAATTTACTGTCAATTCATATGGTTTGCGATTATGTAATCCCCGTATCAATATTCAGTATAATATATATTATAATATATTATCTTATAACCGGATATATATTAGCAGGATCAACATTATTCAAGATATAAAATAGTGATTGCAAATATCAGAAAATAAAAGAGATATTATAATAAAAAAGAGATGCAATTTCGGAAAGCCTTAATTAATTTTAATATATTTAATATTATTAACTAACTTATATATATATACTATATTTATTATTATAATTATTTTATTTTTTCTTTTTTTTATCACTCTCTATCACTTTTTTTTTAATATAGGAGAGAGAGAGAGTTGTGAGAGTAATTATATATAATTCAAATACATATATATTATATAGTAGTATAATATATAATATATATATATTAACTATATATTATATATAGTATTATATATAAGTATATATATATATTCTATTTAATATCATAATATACTTATTTGTATTTGATTTATAAATTCGTATGTACGTATTATTTTTTTTTAAATAACAATTTTACATTTAGGTTATTTTCTGCATTTTTTATTATAAAAAAATAGAATAACAGCACAAATGGTTTTGTTACAATAAAATATATATTATGGGAATTATAACCAGTTTTCAGTTTGTGTTTATATAACTCGTAGTATTTCGCTCCGACGTCATCAAGTTTTTTAATTATTTTTTTTATTTTTTTTATTATTTAAAAACATAAAGTGCGAAAACCTCTCCAATCCGGGAACAAATCAACGCAAAGAGAATGGCAAAAGACTTATGTCTGGGTCTCTCTGAGGTACCTATTTAACCGGTGGGGAAATGAGAGGGTAAGGTAACTTCCATTTCCCCCTCCCGGGGAGGGTCTCCTCCGGAACCCCCGTTCTTTTGTATTTGGGTGTGGGCGGGGGGTTCCTCCCCCTGCCTCTACCGGGGTATGGAAAAGTTTCCCGCTCTGTTCCGTCGGCTCGAGCCCACCATTGTTTTTTTTTTTTTTTTTTTTACATATTTGTAGCTAATAAAGATTTATACGCTGATCTTCCAATATGTATTGGTTTTTTCTGGTTAAATGTTCGTTTTTTCGAGTTATTTAATTTATGACACAAAATTTTATTATTATTTTGTAATATAGCTTTAATAGCTGATTCCAAAATGTAATTGGTTTTTCTGTAGTTGTCGTACTTTTCGAGATATTATCATTTTTAAAAATAATATTTTAACATAAATGTGATTTTAAAAATTATTTAAAAATACTTCGACTTTTGAACATCCATGTCCGTTACCACTGAAATATATTGTTAGTACAGTAAAGCATAATATTAAAAAAAAAAAAAGAAAATTCAAAACTGACCATTTGGCTAAAACAGAAAGGGCCTATATATATATATATATATATATATATAGTATATATTATATAATAAATATATATTAAGTATATATTATTATCATATATATTAATATATATATTAAATATATATATCATTGAGCCTTTTGCCCCCCTAAATGAAATCCTGCCTAAACCCTATATTATTATTATATATACTATATTAAATACCTCAAACTTATATATAACATTCATATATAGATATAATGATATAAGTATTAGGCGTATAACGTATATATATAGTATATATATATCATATATATACTATACTATATATATACTATAACCTATAGTCTATATCTATGAATTATACATATTATTTCTTTATATATATTTAATTTATATATTATATATATATATATATAGTATAAATTATATATATATATATATTATATATATATATATATATTGCTATTATGTAATTATGAAAAGAAAAGTAGGTCAGATTGTATAATCTGACATCGCTGGCCAAATTTTTTACCAATCCGATTGGAACATTCGTGGTACAGTATTGCCAAACTTCCTGAATTTCCATCAAGAAAACAAGAATGACCTCTATTCAAAGAAAAAGATCTAGCCGCGCCTAAGAAAGATGGCATTGTAGCTCAAGAGCATTGAATGTTAAGATTCTTCAGTCTGGTAAAAACTATCTCTGAAAAATAAGCCTGGCAACGTTAGAATGTAGAACCCTCCCAACAAGAAGAAAAGTTGTGTTGATCTAATGAACCAGCTAGAATGGATTTACTTTTATGGTAGTGGGATTTTGCGAAGCAAAGAGGGAAAAGGAGAAAATAAATTTATGCTGAAAATCACACATTCTAAGCTTAAATAGAAAATAATATGCTAGAGAGGAATATCCATCCTTTTTAACCACGACAAAAAAAAAAGCACATTAATAATATCATTTAGAGTCCTCAAAAAAGATTATTCTTGACCTTACAAGTAGATATACAATTCAAATAATTCAAACTTTTTCATCAATATCAATTCGCTCACAAGGAACTGAAGCATTTACGTGAGATTCTTGAAATGCACATACGCAGGGAAATATCAATACAAAGTAATCATGGACTTAATGAAAAACTTGGAGCAAAATTACACCACTAGATCAGTGAGTAAATTTATTACCAATGTAAGAAATGAAAGTATTGATCAGCTAGTTAATAACATAAATAAATAATATAAGTAAAGAATATAACCAATTTTTGATGAACTTATTTTCGAAAAGTAAATACAGTAGATTGATTTGGACAAAAACAAAATCAATTACATATTGTCAAACAAAACCATTTCCAAGATTATCAGTAAAATATAAGAAACTATCTGAATTTTGAAGAATAAAATTGAGGTTGTTAAACCTTCAAAAGAAGGAACAATTCTTACTAGACGCAAAACACTAACCATCAAATTAACAGTAACATGAAAATATATAAAACAATTTAGATTAGATAAAAAAAAAAAACATTTATCATTCATGTCCAAATAAACGAACTAGATCAAAACGAAATACTATTCTTGCCAACTTTATTCATATAAGATACCACAAAGTAAAATAAAATAAAGCCATCTGAAGGCAACAAGAACTCTAATGAGCAAAAGAAAGAACATGACTAAGTATGGAACCTTAAAGATAGAATAGAATACGTTAAAAGGAGCAATGTTGCATGAACAAACAAATTTCAGACATAAATTATAATAACGTTGAGTCAAGCAACAAAAAC
The DNA here is from genome assembly GCA_015478945.1 of Trachelipus rathkii. Classification (NCBI taxonomy): domain Eukaryota; kingdom Metazoa; phylum Arthropoda; class Malacostraca; order Isopoda; family Trachelipodidae; genus Trachelipus; species Trachelipus rathkii. The sequence continues at coordinate 12,898 of JABUQX010057362.1, forward strand.
GGAGAATTGCGGGTCATATATAGCTAGAAGAACTAAGAGTTAATAGACAAATGAGAAGCTCAATTAAGCAGTGGGATCTAACATTCAAAATTTAACTATCAAGAGTACAAGAAAGCGACTGATCATAGCTGTACTTATCATTTGAAAAGTTTGGTCAGTGAAAACCGTTGCGAGAGAGAGATGAACTACGATCGCTCTAGATAGTAAATTGGAACAAACAAAGTTTTAGGCTGAGCATAGTATAGGAGGAGAAAAATGCTCGGTCGCTCACAGTTGGATCATGTATATAACATTTTCGTCACTGGATATGATTGTACTATATGTAACTCCTTATAAATCAGGTTGAGTGATTATATTATTATTATTGCGTAGTAAATTTTAGTATTATTATAATTATATATATGATTATAGCTATAGTATAGATATTTCATATTGATATTAATAAATTAGGCTAATGGTCACTAGTTAAAGCTAAGAGATAGATACTTCAATATGCATATTATCTAGTATGTAGTACGATAATTACTATAATATATGGTAAAGAGCTGAACTTTTCGGAGGTTTTCTGACTCGTTTGCATATGTCGCATATACTCGATTCATATATTAATATAATATATTAGCTATACTGTACGTGGCCGGCTTTTATTAAAATAATACTACTAGTAGCATTGACTACATAATCATAATTATATATGAGTGATTATATAATCCTACTTAGTGTATCTAAATAAAAGTATATTGTTAGATATAAAGACTCTTGGTTACCTACTTAACCACACGTTTTATCCTAACCGTAGACTATAAAAGCCAATACGTGGCTACACCACCTAATCGTAGAACAGATCGTTCGTTGCCCGAAAAAATAGACCTAACTCTCACAGATGGATGGCCGAGCTTGTGCCCTAAAAGCTTTACGACTTCTAGAATGGATTTATGTCTCTCTGTTTTATTTGTCCAAGGATCATAAACGCTAACCGCTAGATGGGATGTCGTTGCCCGGTTAAAACGGTCAGACTTAAGCCCGTAGCTAGTGTCGTTCTTTAAAGTAAAAAGTTAATATTATAATATTAAGAAATAATTTATCATGAATAAATATCTAATGCATTAGGAATTCTGTTTATATTTGACCATACAAATTTTTTAGAGAAGAAGTTGGTGTAAGATAGACTAACATCACCTATCTACTCTTCATTGAATAACTCTAGGCGTCATTAGTATTAACTATAGTACGGGTGTATATGAGATATATATAGTATAATATATGATCTAATATAATAGGCGTATAGATTACTTATAGTTTTATCTCTGGGATGATAATCAACTATATATACATATTACTATTTAATACTTATTAGTATTATATATCAATAGGAAGGGAAAATTTTATTAACATATATGATATTGACAGTTAAACTTTTTACGCGATGATATTGCAAAACCAAATTTAGGCAGTACGGACAATATTTGCCTTTTAAATTTACTTGGGTTCAAAGCCTAATCTAGCAATTCATGCTATTTAGATACAAACATGAGCGTCTTACCACAGCAAATATCTCGTGTTAGTTATTTTGTAGGATTTCAAACTAATTTTGATAACAATTTGTATTTACATATTTAAGAATTCGATTTTCGCCTGACCACTTCCGCATGCTTCTTTCAGGTTCTTCAAATACAAGTGAAAGAAAATTTGCTCGATCTATATAAGGTTAAACAGTTGGACATTGGGATTGAATTTAAGTTCTAATAAAGTCCGGATATACATATATCGAATATATTTTGAATATTAATTCGTGTTATTACGATTTCGCATATATCCAACGTTTTTAATTGAACATATTTGCGATATCTTCCGTTGATAAAAAAATCCGTAGTCATGGATATAGTTATTGGAAAATCGTATGTGATGAAAATATATAATAGCTAGACAAGATTTATATGGTAGTCAATATCTTTACTTACTTTAATCTAAAACTTATAGCATGTACTATTCACTACTGGCATATTATAGGTATATATAGTAGTAGTTTATTATATTACTATAGGAATTTAATATTTTATTTATATATATTATAATTAGAATTTCTTAACTGCCCATAAAGGAACATGAATTGATCTATTACTTAAATTATGAATATAACTTATTAGATAAAGTATAATTAGGTATACTAAACTTTAATCTTAATATATATATCAGAGCTGCTTCATCCGATTTGATACTGGGCCGTGTCTTGCTGCTTATAGCATCTCCGTACATTTATTTGAAATACGAGGCTCAGCACTGCTTTTTACAATAGATTTCCTAATGTGTTTCTGATAAATCTCTATTTTAATCGTGAACATAGCACCAAGTGGACTAACATATGGTTAAATATAATCACGAGTATGAACTACTGTAGGATTATATTTATCTTATGATATTTTATATTATATTTGATTATTTAGCAAAATAATTATTGATATATAATATAAAGAAGCTATTCATTATTCTAAACATTAATCCAATTAATATGAGCATCACTACGTGATATATAATATAGTTATTATATATATATGGGTTATTAATTATTTATAAATAGTATTTTAGTTCTTATTAATTTATATAATAAAATTCAAGAGGCGCAGATTACCTTCGCTTCATAATTGTAGCTCGGCTATAGTGCAGCAAGACAACGGAGCATCAATCTAGCATTATTCGAAACGATGATCGTGTCTCTGTACTTTTAAAAAAATTTGCATTACATTTTTAGAAAGTTCCTTACTTGCCTAACGTTTAAATTTTATTTGAGGAAAAATATATGTAATTAATGTACAAATATTTATTTACATATATTAAATATTAAAGACTAGCATAGCACTTTGAAACAAAAAAATGAATTAATGTAATGATGACTCTAATATATAAAAAACGCACTTATTGCTTCAAATATAATAGATAGACTACATATAGTGGAACATCTTTATTCACAGAGTATAGCAGATACATAGGTGAGTTTTTGTTTGAATCTGTAAGAGAGATATTAAAATTTGTTTTATTCATACTTTTTTTCATTTCGTTAAATTTTTATTTACTGCTTCTCTAGTTTTATACAGTTTATATTAGAAGTAAAACTATTTATAAGATTTAAAAAGGCATTACCTTTATCTCCCATAGTATATAAGATATATATATTAGCTTACCAAACGATATAATACTGTATATAAATTATAGTCATCCATAGGCCTGGACTCATTTACATAAATACTATATAAAGACATTCAAGATCAATAATAGGAACATTAAGTTATTAAATTAAGTTATTAAGTAAACGCTAGGAAAAACGTAAATTTTTACTCCACTTTATATAGGTTAATTAAAAATTATATCGTGAACATAATATATAAGGGCATAAACAGATCAGATTTGTATAGTAATTATTAGTTACTTTACTCGTAACTCTAATTTATATCTACTTAATGTATACCCTTATATCGGGTGATAGGTTTATATTTAGCGAGAATTCTATTATAGAATTTTATTTTTTATTTACTATTATGTATATTTCATAGATAAGAAACAACGTCATATTAAGTTATTATCAATATACTACCTATGAAAAATGTATTGAACGAAGCCAACTCAATGTATTTTATTACCTTATGATGTATAATGACATCAGGCCTACATTTTTTATTATATTACTGCGACCCATTAAATCTAGGTCGTACTGTATAAAAATACCATGTTATGTCTTTAGTAAAATATTCATATAATCGATCAAATCGGTCAGACTATAGAGATATGTTTTTTTTTTGAAAAATAACTTCAATATTAAAATTATAGATATTATTATTTATATTATTTTATAAGTATAACAGCTATATTTATTTTTAACTCTACCTATATTGCAACCAACGGTATGAGTAACTAGGTTACAGGGCAATTTATTTTATTATTTGTTTTTCTTATCAATATTATAATGCTATTATTTATATACAAGAGACCTAAATAAAATACCGAATAACTGAAAGACACTACAGAAGTCTCGGTAATGATCTGCAAAGAGGTTTATCGAATAACCCTCTTGTATAATATTGTCTTATTTGTTAAGTTGGCAGATATTAAAATTAAATATAAGCTTTGAAAGTTAATTAAACTATTTGCCTTTGAAAATAATTTTTTATTTAAATATTTTTATTTTCAAAGGCAGGGAGAAAGGAGAAGTTACTTGCAGTTCTGAGGCTTCCAAGAGACTGTTTTAGAAATAACATGCGTAGCTAATGAAAATGACAAAATGCTTC
>JABUQX010057364.1:0-2500 GCA_015478945.1 Trachelipus rathkii
TCTCTACTCTATACCTTACCTAATAACTACATTCCCTTCCCCTCCCCTTTAACCATCTTACCCTCAAACCTACTACCTATTATATATATATACCAATCTCTATGCAATTATACCTTATATTATTATTTACTTCTTTCCAAAATATCTTATGCTCCCATGTTATTCAAATTTTCTGTTCAACTATATTCCTAACACCATATAATACATTATATATTTGAGTCATTTCTCTTACGCCTCATTCACACTCCTACTGCCCTCTATTTTATGCTTCACTCTAACCCTATTATCATATATATCCGCCTACTACTTATCCCTTCTCCTCTATTACACACTCACAACCATTTATCACATAAACTCTTTTTCTTTTTCACTCAACTCTTTCACCTCCTCTACTATCCACGCATTCACTTCCTTTCCTCTACTTATGGACTATACCGACCCTATATATGGCCTATCACCTGCACTCAGATAGTTCCTAGCCACTGGAATGCTTTATCACTAATAAAATTGGAACACATATCTAATATAATCTTCATTCGCAAACATTCCTCACCTCAATGTTACGCAAATGATTTCACAGAGTTTCCAATATTTCTCTTTAAGACGATCACACCTGTTGGTCAACTCTACACGATCACATTCATCATAACACTCAATTCATAAACTTCACCAAATATGCAACACTGACAAATAATTTGAACCCACGTACACATAAAGGTAAGCACAGCCTGCTTAATTCAGACTTCCTATACTAACACTTTTTATTTCTCTTTGCTTCCTAACAAACACGAGTTAAAACATAGGACTAATTCCCGCCCCATAGAGAATACCCGGCAGACACTTAAATGCGAGAGCTAGCCAATTCTATAGATTATAGACAGATAACCCAATATATGTTCCATGAACCACTATCCTTGAATACACTTGTTATCATTCTAAATGTGAGAAATATAAATTTTTAAACTTTATACACTTTGTAAAAAACTTTATATCAATTTATTTTTATTACAAACACACAAATAATATCCACAATAGGTCTGCGCAACAACAAATACCTTAACAACATATTACTAAAAATACTTTAAAACAATAGGAGAAAAAAAATAATAACTGAATTATCAATACGTTATCAAATTTATTCAGCGTGACACCATCGAATATTAGAAAACTATTATTATCACTAATAATAATCGTTGTAAAGGAGAATCACTCATAAGTACTCTAAACTATATAATATATTATAATCTTCACTTATCATATTAAGCTCAAATGTAAATTGTACTTAACTAAAGGGTGTCCAAATATTAATTGCCCCTATACTCTACTCCAAAAATAGATACCTAGATATATATAATTCTTTACTAGTAATAATAATAAATATACTCTAATTACCACCCCTTCAAGATCTTTTAATACAAAGATAATATATACAACAAATATATATATCAATTTACTAGTACACCCTAAAACATTTCCTAACAACATTCATTCAACTCACTCAAAATCTTTCTCTCTCCATCACTCCATCGCATCCTATATATACTGATGCTATACGCGCATATATAAAACCTACACATATTAATCCCCATACCCAAATTAATTTGAGGGCGCGAGAGTGAGGTACTCCAGAACTCTAAGAGAACGCGATGAGCACGAGAGCGCATTATTCTAACGCACTATCTAATACCATACAGTAATTATTTCTATTCAATAACTATCCAACCTAAATATACCTTCCCTCTAGCCCTCACTTCTCTCGTTTCTAACAAAATACCCTACGAAAATTCATGATATAACCCTTTATAAATAATATTTTCCAAAATCCATTACTCTTCTATATACCTTTTCAGACATTTGTTATATCTGATCAACCCTAGCACATCCAAGCACACTATGGAGTTATGTATACGATGCGGAAGAGAGATGACGACCAGCGACCTACGAGTAGTATATACATATGTCCACCTTTTACAAATCCTCATATATACTACACACTATTTCTATTTTTTTGTTTCCGCACAGCTAATCATAACCTATCATATCTATCTCTATTTACCTAACATTCACCATATAATCATCTTTATATACTCTTCACCCTATATAACTTACTTACTTTATTAATTAATCATGGCACACATACTCTATATTCATAAGCACTCTATCATTTATCCTTACTATTCTCCACAACTTGATTTGGGCTGCAACGCTATACCGAGGGAATACTACTACCACAAACCTTAGTAAGGCATAACTCCCTAAATTATAAATAATACCTAATATACTATACATAATATGACTCACATAAACTATATATATCACCGTCATCAACGAACACACAACCTTGGTAATCTATAAAAATACCAAGTACAAATGAGGACTAGAATTAATAACACATAACTTTTTGAATCAATTTATCTATATACTATTATATATATAAATACAACACACGTGAGATTACTAGAGCCGTATAAAAGACGACCTCTTTAAATCTAAATTATAT
>JABUQX010057364.1:7500-15000 GCA_015478945.1 Trachelipus rathkii
ATTGTTGTGTGGATTTGTTTGGTGCATGATGTGTTGTTTAGTGGAGGTAGGATGTTGTTCAGGATTTGTTTGTAAAGTAGAGCTGGTGAGGCAGGAGGTTGTTTAAGTCTGTGATTGATGGGATTGGAGAGAGTTATGGCATGGATGTTAGGGTGTTTGAGTGTTGGCAAAGAATTATGTGCCTATCATATCCAGACGTATGTGAATCGAGAAGAGATGTGGTCTTGTAATTACCTCTTCTTCTGCTTGCTCCTCCGCTTCATGGGTAGTAGTTGAAATTCTCTTGAAGACTATCTTGTAGTAGGATATTAAAACTTCTTTTAGATTGGATAGAATATTTTATTGAAAAACGCTTTCAACTATATTTAACAATCTCGCACATCTAAAACTACATGCTAATTACAAGTTTTTCAATTTCGTTTCAACTCTCGGCACATACGCAATTTTGCAGATTCCAAATTTCTTCAATAAACAAGCTATTTTGAATAATTAATATACATAAAATGGTGCAAAATGCTACAAAACATTATATTACACAAAATTTTACATTTTTTTTACAAATTAAATGATAAAATACATAAAAAAGAGCTCTAAAAGTGAACTGCAATTCCCTTCCGACAATAAAAAAAAACAAACTAAAATACAAATACGCAGAGTTCACAGAAAGCCTATTTTTGACCTAACCCAAATTTTTATAAGTATTTTTAAAACTCTAACTGTTAAACAGTACAATACTAATTACTTTTATACAAAAAGGAATATTATATCATGAAACATATTATATAACTAAATACAGTAAATAAATGTATATTTATCAATTTGTGAATAAAAACTTTATTTTAAATCTTATATGAATTGATAATCTGCAACGATCTGGGTTGACAGTTTTCTTTTGCTATTAAAAAGAGGCCAACTAACCTATTTGCGATTGAAAACAAAAAACAAAGTAAAAGTGTAATACATACATTTCGCCCCCTAGAAGTAGAGAGTATTTTTACACTAAAATTTATATACTAAAATCACTAAATATTATTTTAAACTGAAACACTATTACTATTAAACTTAAAACGGAAATGCACTTTTTTTTACATAATTCACTTTTAAACAAATTTACTAATAAATGCGTACTTTTCCAACTGGATTACGTCGAGACACTAAAGCCAATTTTTGCTGATCAGTAGATGACGTGACCATTTGTTTTGGCGAACCGTCATCCGATTGAGGAACCATCTACGAAGGCGAATTACCAGCCGGTAAAAGAACCATTTGTGAAGTCAATCTACCAGTCAATATAAAAAAAATCTGCGAAGGCGATTTACCAGCCGGGTGTTGAAGCTCTTCCGAAAGATATGAAACTTGATGTTGATCTCTCTGGTGTGATTTTGAAGGATATATGATTCACCAAGAAGAATACAGCTTGAGTGAAGACAATACAGTGACAGTGGTATGAGATCCTCCAATATATGGAAATTTATTCCTCTCCGTTCTTCTAAGAAAACCAATATACATATAGTAGCAGTGGTATGTGCTCTGCCATTGTATTGTACGTACTACTAAATATATACTGATGGTGATTCACATCTTCATGTTATTCATCCATTTGCAGTAGTAGTGGTATGAGGTGACAATCTATTGAGACGTAATACCGTACATTTATGAATCTTTTTTTTTATTTGAAACAGAGCTGAAGAGACAAAATGGAAGTTCATCTGAAGATATAATCGGTGTTTCCTTCCGTAAAGAGCACTAGAAGTTAGTTATCCTAGTTTCGACAGAACCTGTCACTTTGAGCTGAGGTTGGTAGACCTGCGTATTAACTAAGTGCCTAATGTTCATGTCTCTACCGATTTGTGTGTTACTTGAAGTTTCTTCTCTATTTAACATCTTGAAATTGATATAAGGGTTGACGGAAATAGCCATTTTAAACTGAGGGTTTAAGACCTGGGAATAACGGTATTACTTGTTTCCGTCTTCATCAGATTGCTTGTCGCTTAAAGATTGTCGTTAGTGTGATATCTTGAAATTAAGGTGAGCGAAGACGGAATCAGTCATGTTAAACTGCTGGTACGCCTTTGTATTAACAGGGGAACTGATAGTCGCGTCATCACAATGCTGGATTTTTCTTCTTAGATATGGTCTGCTGCTGGGAATTACTACTGTTTGTTGTCTGCTTCCTTTCCCAGGGAGACCAGCTATGTAGTAAAAATAGTTCGTCTGCATCTTCTTCTTGAATTTTTCTTTTACTGCGACGAACTCCTTCTTGTAGGGGTAGACTTTCGAAAGCATCTTCTTGAAAAGATGTTCTCGAAGGCGAAGATTATTCTTCTTCGACCTGGCCTCCTTCTAAGGGCTGCTTGGCATTGGGGAGGCATCTTCTTTACCTCAGTAGGAGTGTTCTTCTTCTTACTTATGTAGCGGGCGGTCATCTGCTTGCGCTACCGTATGAGAGAGACTTCAGCTTCTGTCACCGTATGAGAGAGACTGATTCTTGCGTCACCGCAAGAGAGAGACTGATGCTTGAGGAACCGTAGGAGAGAGACAGCTACTTGCGGCACCGTAGGAAAGAGCCTTCTGCTTGCCATGAACTGCTACTGAAGTGAGATGGTGTTCATTTTCTGCTGTAGTGGGTGTTAAACTTCCAGGATCATCAATTTAAAGCGAGAAAAGGTGTTGAGCTTGTAATTATCTCTTCTTCCTCTGCTTACTCCTCCGCTTCATGGGTAGTAATTCAAGTTCTCTTGAAGACTCTCTCTCTTGTAGTAGGATATTATAACTTCTTTTAGATTGAATAAAATATTTTATTGAAAAACGCTTTCAACTATATTTAACAATCTCGAACACCTAAAACTACATGCTAATTACAGGTTTTTCAATTTCGTTTCAACTTTCGGCACACATGCAATTTTGCAGAATCCAAATTTCTTCAATAAACAAGCTATTTTGAATAATTAATACACATAAAATGGTGCAAAATGCTACAAAGCATTATATTACACAAGATTTTACATTATTTTGTAAAAATTGAATGATAAAATGCATAAAAAGAGCTCTAAAAGCGAACTGCAATTATCTCCGACAATAAAAAAAAGCTAAAATACAAATACATAAAGTTCACAGAAAACCTATTTTTGTAATAATCCATATTTTTATGTATTTTTAAAACTCTAACTGTTAAACAGTACAATACTAATAACTTTAATACAAAAAGGAACATTATATCATGACAAATATTATATAATTAAATATCGTAAATAAATGTATATTCATCAATTTATGAATAAAAACTTTATTTTAAATCTTATATGAATTGATAATCAGCTACGATCTGGGTTGATCGTTTTCTTTTGCTATTAAAAAGAGGCCAACTAACCTATTTGCAATTTTTTAAAAAACATAGTTTACTACACATGTATATGGGTAGTATTTTTTTCCTTCGTGCTGGTGTTGTTGTGGTGTTGATGTCCATCCTGTTATGATTCGTAGTGCTTTGTTTTATGTTATTTGGAGTTTCTTTATGTTATTTTTAGTCTGTATGGGTCTCAAACTGGAGAGGCGTAGTTTAGATTCGGGCGTATATATTGTTTATTAATTGATAATCTGTTACGATCTGGGTTGATCGTTTTCTTTTGCTATTAAAAAGAGACCAACTAACCTATTTGCAATTTTTTTTAAAAAAACAAAGTTTACTACACATGTATATGGGTAGTATTTTTTTCCTTCGTGCAGTTGTTGTTGTGGTGTTGATGTACATAATGTAATGATTCGTAGTGCTTTGTTTTATGTTATTTAGAGTTTCTTTATGTTATTTTTAGTCAGTAGTGGGTCTCAAACGGGAGAGGCGTAGTTTAGATTCGGACGTATATATTGTTTATGTATGGTGGGTGATGTCTGTTTGTTGTTTATGAAGTCTGTGTCGGTAATGGGTCTTAATATGTTCAGTTTCCTGTTTGCTGATGAAGTTATGTTGTCTGTTTTGTAAGGGTGAGATGGGTGTCATGTGTTACTCCAAGGATTTTGGAATTTTGTTGAAGGGTATGGTAATGTAACTTAAGTAGATTTAAGGGCATGTGGTGCCGAGTTGGCGGTCAGTGTGATTAAAGTGGTTGATGATATTTTTGGTGAGGCGGACATTCTGTTGTCTGTTAGCCATGTTTGGAGTTGACTGATGTAATGTTGTATCTTGTTTATGTGGTTTGTTTATGGTTGTAGAAGGTCGGCTGTGAACAGGTTGAATAATGTGTGGGGGTAGGATTGCACCTTGGGGTACTCCGTTATTGATGTTTGCTGTTCGGGATTTTGTGTTGTCTGTTTGCATTTGTGCTGTTCTTCCTGATAGGAAGTTATAAATCCATTTCTTTAGGTTTGTGAGGGTATTTGATTTTGGTATTTTGTAGATTAAGTTATGTTTGGGTACTGTATCAAAGGCTTTGTTAATATCGATTGCCATAATTATTTTTTTTGTGAGTGGATTTTAAGTTTAGACCATTGATTGTGGGTTGAATGATGTTGATGAGTGAGATTGTGGTTGAATGGTTTTATTTGAAGCTGTGTTGGAATTTGTATTTGATGATATGTGGTGTTATTTTGTTCAGTATGATTTTTTCTAGAAGTTTTCATAGTGTTGATAATAGAGATATGAGACGATAGGATGAAAGGTTACAGGTTTTTTTTCCCAGTTTCAGCTTGGGTATAATGATAGCTTTTTCCAGATAGGGGAATGAAATTTAGATTGATGGAACTATTGTATGTTTGTGCTAATTGAGTTAAATCTTGGTTTCCTAGATGTTTGTTTGAGTTGTTGGCTGGGCCTGTTGCTGATGAGTTTTTGAGGGTCTTGTAGCGTTTTCTAAGTCAATTATGGTTATTTTTATTGTTGGTTCGTGAATGCGCTTTATTTTCTTGAGGGCTTTGATGATTTTCCTGCTTTGAGGGTGTGTAGGTTCTTGATTTTGTTTTGCAAAGAAAGTTGCTAGAATGTTTGTGTGTTGTATGGTGGATTTGGGTTTTTGTTGTGTTTGAGTTTTTGATGGATTCATGAGTATATATTTGTTGGTGCATGTGTTTTTCGGTATTTTTATTATTTTCCACATTCTGGTGTGACTCATGAGTTGGATGTTCTTGGTGAGAAAAGTTTGAAAGGGTGTTTAAGATGTTAATCTGTGTTAAGGTTTGTAGTGATGTGGGTGTTATTTTTCTGAGTGAGTTGCGTTATTCAATTAGTTGTTCTATTTCAAGTGTTAGGGCTGTGTTATATTTTTTGATGTATCCACTGGGAATGTTTTGGTTAGCTGCTTTTTGGATTAGAGATGTGAAATTTTGTTTGGCTTTGTTGAGTGATGATGCGTTTGTGATATTTAGGGGTTGTATGCTATTTTATATGTAATTGGTGAGGTTTGTCCAGTAGGCTTTTTGCAGTTTGTATATGTTTTCCTAGATGGGCAGTTTGTTTTGGCGACCTTTTGATATTTAATAATGATGGGGAGGTTGTCGGAGTTTAGGTCGGTTTGTGTTGACCAGTGGAGTTTGGTTTGTAAGCTTGGTGAGCATAATGTTATGTCTGATGATGTGTAAGTTTGGCTTATTTGGGGTAGAATTCTGGTGTGCCTGTTTGTGTTGTTTGGAGTGTTTAAATTTTCGAGGTTAGATATGATGTTTGTTTCTCTATGGTTTGCTTCTTGGTCATTCTACCATATAGGGTGGTGAGCATTGAAATCACCTCTCATTATGAGATTTGGGAGGTGGGTAATGTCGGTGGGGTTTGGTTTGTAGTTTCTAGGACAGTGTAATGAGGTATAATGCAGAATGTATAGATTTATTTGGTTGTGAGGCTTTTGATTTATTATTATTATGAACGATTGCATTTTGGTGGTGCTGTCATTTAATGCCGTTGTGGTTTGTGATGTGATTTTTGTATATAGTAGTGAGTTCTGCATTAGAGCTAGTAGAGTATGATTTTTTTGGGATTTAAGGTGTGAAAATGGCATCGTAACAGTAGAATTTTGGTTCTAGATAGTTTTCCGGCAGGTGGGCTTCTTGTATCAGGGCTATGTGTAAATTGTGTTGTTTTAAGAAGGCTACTATTTCTTTTCTTTTTTTTTTGTGAAGTCCGTTTTTATTGAGTTGTAATATGTTAATGTTGTGGGTTTGCTTCTGCGTTGTGAGTGCTGTGGGTGTTAATTTGGGCGGGGTACAGACTTGGCAAATCCAATTGTCTTTTGAGAGAGGGAGCGTATTGAAAGGTGAGCGGGGTTTGTGTATCCTCTGCTCACATCTATTGCAACGTATGGAGCTTCTTACATATATATATATATATTATATATATATATTATATATAGAAAAATCTTAGATATATTATATATATATATATATATAATATATATATTATATATATATATATATTTATAATATATATTATATTATATATTATATATATATTATATATAATATATATATATATATATATATATATATAATATATATACTAAATATATATATATATTATTATTATATATATATATATATATCAGAAATAGAAAATTCCTAATCTTGCTCAATTTTAAATATGAAAAGAAAAACGTGAAGAAAACACATAATCCATTTTATTGCAAACGTTCTTTTAGTATTTATGTTAATACTTTCTTCAGCGGCAAAATTAGAATGCACAAAAAACGCTTCAATATATATTTACCAGAATATAATTACTTTTAAAAAAATAATTAAATTGAATAAAAGAATAAAATGAGAATAAAAGGAAATAGTAAAAATAGAAATTAAAAAGATAATGATTGGGAGAAAAATAGAAACAAGCAATAAAAAAATAAAAAAAGTAAGAAAATAGAGAGAGAGAAAGAAGACAAGCTGATCAATATATTTGAAGTACTAAAAAAATTGGGTTTTGGTTTGAGTGTTTTTATGGTATATTGGATTTCTTAAATCTTAAGTTCTTCTCGGTACAAGTATTGTTGGCAGAAAGAAAAGTTCTGGATGGAATTTAGGATGTTTAGTGAGATCGGAATGATCTCTGGATAGCTGAATTCTCCTGTTTTGAGACTAGAAAGATTAGGTTCGAAAGGAAACTCATGTGCTGAAGCTCGCATCTTAAGCTGATAGGCTCGTTTGGCTACACCTAGTGACATTACAGTTGGCACATTGTATTTGCAAACGACCGCAAATATCATAGCAAATAGGATACTTTCTATTACTCTTAAACATGCTCTACCGACTCGAGTAGTTATAAATAAAAGAAATAAGAAAGTTACACAGACAGGGCATACTAGGAACAATTATAGGAAGTAGGGTTAGGTGGTAAGGTGGTTGTCTCAGGAACGAGGATACGCAGTTTATGAACAGGTTTACAAGGGAAAAGCTAGAAACTAAAAATTCTCGGGAGAAAGTTTACCTCCCTCATGGAAAGAATCCCATATTATAATATATATATATATATATATTATATATTATATATTATATATATAATATAATATATATATATATACTTATAAT
>JABUQX010057364.1:25000-32500 GCA_015478945.1 Trachelipus rathkii
TTTGTAAGCCAAAGATGGAGAGCCAGGCTTCTTTGTAAGCCAGAGGGGTGAGACGGAGCTGGAGAGCCTCTTGGTAGGTTTCGGCTTCTTTGTAAGCCAGAGGGGTGAGCCGGAGCGCCTTTTTGTAGGCTGTCTAAGATTGTAGTTCCCTTCCGCTGCTGCTGCTTGTTCCTCTGGTCGCTGTAGTAGTTATCCTGCAGTCTCTCTCTCTTGAAGGTGAAATGGAACTCGAATTTTGAACGTGATAGAATGGAATATTTTATTGAAAAATTCTCTGTTATATTTAACAATCTTGCACACATACAGTTAAACTTTATTTCCAATATTTTAACATTGTTATAAAATTTTATAAAATCTTGTACACATGCAATTTTTGGGTTAACACCAAATTTTCTGTTTGTAAATTACGAATTTTGTCAACAAAAGCCATTATTAATTATTTTAATCTTACAAAATGTTACTAAATTTAATATTATATCATATGCTACATTATGTTATTAAATAAATAATAAATACCCAAAGAAAAACACTTTATAAACGAAACAAAATTTCTTTTTCTTTTTTTAAAGCAAATAGTGAAGTCAGAATTCATACATTTTTTTTTAATGAAACATTTTTAATTTTTAAAGCATTTTTAAAATAACAATATATTACATTTTAAACTATAATTTTTATATAAAAAGAACGTCGAATATTATATAATATTATTTTGTAATGAAACAATGAAGCAAATATTATTAAAAAGGTTTTTTACAAAAATGCAAAGTAAATCAGAGGTGACATTGGCCTCGAAAAAGAACCGCGAAATGCATGTTTACGTCTAGAGAGAGAGAGAAAGTGTGCGTGTGTCTGTGAGCATAACTAGAATATATTTGCACCAAATAAAATTATTTACATAAAATAAAATAGTAAACATGATGTTAAATTATGTAAATCTTATTTAACTATATAAATTTCATTATTTAATAACCAAATACAATTTTATTTACTAGGAACATTTAATATGAATACCAAATCTTAAAAATGGCAACTATTCATTAATTTCAAGGTTCCGTTGACACCTTTCTCATATCATTTTCTTTTAAAACTGGCGTTATAGAAAATATATTCTAGGGGTAACTCTACTCGAAACATTCTTCTTTAAATAATTAAATCATGGCCACTATATATATATATATATATATATATATATATATATATATATATATATATATATATATTATATATATATATATATATAATATATATATATAAATATTTTTTTTATAAATAAATATAATATACTAATATATATATATATATATATATATATATATATATATATTTATATTGTACTATTAGAATGTTATTAAATGGTTCAGAATCTTGTATAGTGCATATACAGTATTTGAAAGAGATTGCTTTATTTTCAATTTCTAAATACTATTAGAACTGAGTGTCGAAAATTCCAAAGGACCTCTCTCTTCTCTCTCTCTCTCTCTCCTCTTCTATCTCATCTCTCCTCATCTCCTCTTCTCACGTCTCTCTCTCTCTCTCTCTCTTCTCTCTCCTCTCTCTCTCTAGCATTCTCTCTCTCCACTTTCACACACACCACTACACACACACACACACACACACACACACGTACTCACGCACGCACTTACATACACACGCATATATATATATATATATATATATATATATATATATATATATATATTATAAATATATATATAATATATATATATATTATAAATATTTATATATATATATATATATCAGTGGCGTACCTTGAAGAATACACTTGGGTAGGCAGAGTTTATATATATATATATATATTATATATATATTATAGTATATATATCATATTATATATATATATATATAATATATATATATATATAATACTATATATTATATATATATATATATATATATGTAAGCTAACGAAAACATCGAAAACATATTTTAATAATTATAATACGTACCTATTTATTTGTATGAAAAGCTTGTTTACATTATATTTACCAAATACTTAATTTTAAATCACATTCCAATTGAGTAATTTCTTAGGCCTATCATTTTTTTAAAATAGAGCTCTCGTTTTATAGATAAGTTTTAAAGCGTTTTTTCTTTTATATAAAATCTACACTTACTCCATTATGCATTAATTTCATTATTTTTATTATATAATGCTAAATACCACTTAAATAAAGTTAATATAAAATTAATATTCAATATCAGAACAATCAGAACACATCCCGATACAAAAAATTCAAACAAACTGCCACAAGCCAACACATTTCGTACATATTTACGGGAAGAGAACGAAAGGTTTCATATATTTTCGATTATAAGGTAGGACAGACTAGCCCGCTCCCTTATAAATTGATGTAAAAAATGACGTCATTCGTCCCGCCCGGTGCAAAAGAATTTTACTCTAGATCAGAGTAGGAGCGAGAATTTCTAAATGAATTAATTATTATTATAGCTATTATTATTGTGGTTGTTTTTCCTTTTAAATTTATATGCAAAATAGCTTTTCTTTTTTTTAACTTTTATATAAAATTTTAATAATTTAGTATACTTTTACAATTTAATTTCAATTATTTAAAACCTAAAAATATTGGGTAGGAGTACCTACCCGGCCTACCCTATATAACGCCCCTGATATATATATATTATATATT
The DNA here is from genome assembly GCA_015478945.1 of Trachelipus rathkii. Classification (NCBI taxonomy): domain Eukaryota; kingdom Metazoa; phylum Arthropoda; class Malacostraca; order Isopoda; family Trachelipodidae; genus Trachelipus; species Trachelipus rathkii. Next base: position 27,670 of record JABUQX010057364.1, read on the forward strand.
ATATATATATATATTATATATATATATATATAATATATATTATAGTATATATATATATATAATATATATATATATATATATATAATATATATATCTATATATATATATATATATATATATTAAAACAATTAGCCGTTAATAACAAGTGATTACAATATATTATTTTGTTTAATTTATACAAAATGAAAAAAAAACAGAACAACAGATTTGCTTTCAGTTTTAATTAAAAGTTGTGAATTGGAAGATTGCAACTTAATTAAGGTTATTGTAGGTCTGCAAATCAATTATAAAAGGATATAAAAGAGGGACCTCCAAAAGGTCCCTCAATATTAATGCTTTAATACATATTTCATTCGCGTTTCATTAAATGGAAAGAAAATCCAGACACAAATATTGAGCAAAATCAATAGATTGTGAAATAAATCTAGATTTTAATCAATATGCAAACATAAATACAAGGATTATATTAATAAATTTATTTAAAATATGCGTGGATTGTCCTTGAAGAATAAATATATTTTAATCCTGCCTTCAGAATGTTATGATTATTATTATTATTATTATTATTATTATTATTATTATTATTATTATTATTTTATTATTATTATTATTATTATTATTATTATTATTATTATTATTATTATTATTATTATTATTATTATTATTATTATTATTATATTATTATCATTATCATTATCCATTATCATTATTATTATTATTATTATTATTATTATTATTATTATTATTATTATTATTATTATTATTATTATTATTATTATTATTATTATTATTATTATTATTATTATTATTATTATTATTATTATTATTATTATTATTATTATTATTATTTTATATTATTATTATTATTATTTATCATTGTTATTATTAATTATTATTATTATTATTATTATTATTATTATTATTATTATTATTATTTTATTATTATTATTATTATTATTATTATTATTATTTTTAACTTATTTATTTGATTTTTAAAGCTTTCCAAACATGGATAAGAGAATAGTGTAAGTGAATATGATAAGGATATAAGTTACATTGGAAAACAAGAACATCAATATTTTGCAATTCTCGAGTACAATATAATGTCGGTGTAGCATAGTAGAGATGGGAATAAGCTTATTTCTTAAAGATTATTTGTGTGAGCATTAGACCGTGTGATTGCACTTATTTAAATGCCTTGTTTATATGGATAATGTTTCCCGTGATACAGCGTAATTTTATATCAGTGTTGGTGTTAACATAGCGTTGGTTATTCACATAACAATTACATAGAACATTTAGTTTGTTTTAGTTCCCGCCAATTGCCGATAATTAGTTAACGATAAGTGTTATACCCAGCATGAGTCTGTATGAGCCCGAACTTACTCAGTAGAGTATTTTTCATCAGTAAGCCTTAATCCACCTGTTTAAAATTGCAAAATAAACATGCACTTTTCTTATGACTTGCTCTATTTTTTGTCCTTCACTTTTGCTACTTTACCTTTTCCATTAGCATGTAAATCTAAAATATTTGTATGACAATACTAGGATGTGATAAAGGGAGTAATAGTGCAAAGACAATATGCAAATAATGCTCCACAATGATTAAATATAAAGATTTCTCTATAAATCGCTTGTTTCGTTCTGCACGTGAAAGACAAACACTATGGAGAGGCGTCACCAGCATATAGTTTTGCTCTAAAATGATCTGGAAAGGAGGAATCTAAAGCGATTTCTTCAAAGTATTTCAAGAGTACTAGTTCTCAACTAATATTACTGAGTTCCATCAGCAAAAAAATACGAAAAAGAGAAATTGTTGTTAAACTACAACTGTACATAGATTTTCTATCTGTGCTATATGTAAACGTGAATTTATCAAACAAACCTTCAATGTTGAAGAGATACTTAAATCTATAAAAAAAACACCCTTGTTGCTCATTTGGTGTATAAAAACAATACTAAATTATTAAAGAAGAGGCTATGAGGGATATGGAGAAATCTGTAAATATTGGTAAAATATTCAGCTAACCCTAGAACATGACTGAGTGATAAATGTGTAAATTATTTGTTTCTTACTTTCATATTATTTTTAGATGCAAAGAGTTTTAGAAATTTCACTTTTCATATGCATAGTTTTTGAATTTTTATGAGCAATATTAAATTGTATATTAAAGATCCTGCAACACATTTTTAAAATTTTTAGTAATGTTTTAATGCTTAAACTCTGCCTTCCTACCATTACAATAATCTCGTGTTTCATCTTCGATTTTCCTAATGAAAATATATATAAATTCCTATATCATTTTCTTATCATAGTCTAGCGAAACTGCTTCATCTTCTCATTCCAATGTATAGGTCCTTTATTTTGGAAATTTCAACCAACAGGTTACTGAGTGGTTTGGTTCCTCTTTGCAAATCGAGATGGGCAAAGGTCCAAATCATTTGTACGATTAATTATCTGTATCAGTTGAACTGAAGCCTACTACATATTTCCAGATTCGTTCAAAACAATTCTTGAGCAATGTTGACCTTAGAATCGTGATTTATATCTCTCACTTATATATATATATATATATATATATATATATATTATATTTATTTTATAATCTATATATATATAATATATAATATATATAATATATAATATATATATATAATATATATATAATATATATATATAATTTATATATATATATATGTCTTCTTCAATTGGTACCTTTGGTAACAATCCATATAGCTCTTAATTTTAATGTTTTCTTTCTCTGACATCTCCGTTCTTCCTTAAAAGTTTTTCCGACAGTTTAATGAAGTTAACTGGGAGCATCTGAATAACTTTCATGCTAACTATCATTAGAATGACTCCTATTTTTAGGAAGAATAAGATTTGGCATATGCCAAGATGGAGGAATTCATAATTGCTGATAGGATGGAAAGTAACCCGAGTCGTCCTAGCTCAAATGTTTGAAATTAAAGATGCACATTTGAGGTTTTGTTCACTCAGACGTGCTCTTTTCAAAAATGTGATCGAAAATGTTCTATCTGTCCAGGAAGTGTTCCCTTTTTTACCTTAAAGTTAACGAAAATCGGTTAATGAAACGAAATATCTTACTAGTCATTTACAGTAAATTTTCAAACAATTGTTACTACAAAAATTACAAGCATAGTGTTCTATCGCCTTTAGTCTAATGTTGGTGCAGAAAAGTCCTGTTTTGATTCATATAATGGCATAAATTGCCTTGATTTTAATACTGCATGAATGTATCCATCTCTTGCATCTGCTCCATGTACCATGCCAAATGCTTCAGTCACCAGTTTTACACATCTTTCCACTCCCTGTGAGTGGCACGGTATGGTGATATGATAAGGATGTTGCATAAAGTTATTAAGCTCTTCATCAGACAGTTTTCGTGTCATAGATGGCTCGAACCTGCACTGATCTATAGGAGGCTGTAAGTCTTTCAGTGTTTTACAACTGATATAATGTTGAGTAGGACCTGGTTGTTGCCGTATTGCCTTAATTGTATCGATAGCAACCTTTCTGTTTTCTTCATCATCGTCTGCTAACATTGCCAGTAGCACATTTTCTTGGTGAGCCCAGTAACCGTTTCTTTTGATGTTATACTGGCAATATCTGGTGACAGCTGTCGTTGGATTTTGATCTGTTGCAGCAAATGCTTTGGATCATCAGTGTATCTGGGTTTGCATTTTATTCGAAACCACTTTGGTGCATAGCAAACCACAACAAACTTCCCCAATGAATGTAATTCTCCAGTAGGTTGTGCTGTTGTTATGTAGGGGCGACAAATTTTACTGGCAGTAGTAACACACCTTGCCAATGACAGTAACAACACCAGTTCTTATAGCTCTTACAATTCTGTAGAGGTACCCCTGATCTCTACTAATGTCGTCTATGTCAACATCAGGAAGTGGGTCACCTTTTGAGATGTTTTGGAACACTGCAAGTGGAAGAGTCTCACATGTAGTTATGTAGTTAGGGCTTTGCCAACAGGTCCATTCCACTGAGTGGGACTTTCACTGGGACCTATGATCTTTTTACACGTATGGCGCAGAGCGAGTTTAGTCAATTGCAGACTGCAAATGAACCACTGCAAAGGTCTATCTAGCTGCTGCTCTAAGAGATGAATTGCTCCACCTTTAAGTTCAGTGTTGACAGGTGTGTTGTCAGCTCCAACTGCAATGATGCTGTCAATAATTCCAATGTTTGATAATGCTCCATGCAGCCCATCTGCAATAGCCTCACCTGTCCCTCTGTCCACAGTAATGTGTTGAAGGTAGACAGTACCAGGTTCACCAACCACTACATAGTGATCTTCTACCTTTTTACTGCTGTACCACTTACTGCCTTTCTTTTCCTTGATCAGGGTGCTGTCTTTCCTGTCATAAAAAAACGCTGCAAGTATTCCCAATTCTTCTTCCTGTGTTGTTTTCGTCAGGCCTTTTCTTAGCTTTTCTCGTACTCTCCAGATTTTCTTAGGATCTATAACATTGGTTTTGTAATCTGCACTGACAACGCCATAGTCAACTAGTTCCGCTGTACCTATAGCTGCTGCTGTTCTGTTGGAGACTCCATACCTCTCTGCCTTTAGTGCAATGGTAGGGATTGTGTTGTGTTCCGGCAAACACCAAGTGTAACGAAATCATCTTCAGGTATACTTTCTGTCACCCTTATGATCAGGTGATGAAGCTGAATCTTCAATGGCAGTAGTGTCTGCAGACAGCACGGGGCATTTCTGCTCGATTCTTCCTCTTCTCTTCTCATCAGCTACTCTTTCTTCCACACGAGACTTTCTTGCAGAACTCAAGTTCATCA
>JABUQX010057364.1:42500-45000 GCA_015478945.1 Trachelipus rathkii
AGGGGAGGGAAGAAGTAAATGAGCAGAAGAGGGCAGTGATCAGATTGGAGAAGTTGGCAGAACAAGAAAACGAGACGAAATTATGAACGGGAAAGGCAGGAAACCCTAAGAATGGAGAAAAAAACGAAGACTTGCAGGATATCATCAGGGAAGTGGCAGAGAAAAATTTGGTAAAACAGATGGGTAGGAGATACTAGGAAGAGACATACACCCATGGTGGAACACGAAAGAAGTTGAAAAAAGCAATTAAGAAACAAAAAAAACAGAGAAATGAGGAAGTGCTGAAAAGAAGAACAGCGGAAGCAAGGGAGGAATATGAACAGGCAAGGAATGAGGCAGGGAGAATAAAGAGAAGAGCAAAAAAGATGGAGACAGAGAGAATGACAGGAGAAAAATAACGAGAGATGTGGGCGATGAGGGAAGAAAAAAGCTATTTAAGATGGCGAAGGCGTATGGAAAACCAAAAGTGTAACTAGAATTATAAAAGATAGAAACGGAGAGATTCTTATGAGACGGAAGAACAGGAATGGAATAGAATGGAACGAAATACTATGAAGATCTGCCTAAAATGTAAGAAGACCGAGAAAAAGAGGAAGAAGCTGCAGATCAGATGAGGGAGGAGGAAGAGGAGGATGAAGGCAGAGAGATAACGGTGGAGGAATATGAAGAGGCAATAAAAAGGATGGAAGAAGGGTAAAGCTCCAGGAGAGGATGGAGTGGATGTGGAGTTGGTGTTGGAGGGAGGAGAGGAGCTGAAAGGGAGAATCATCAGTTGGATGAACAAGTGTTGGAGAGAGGGAAGGGTGCGGAAAGGTGGGGGCAAAGCAATAATAATACCGATATATAAAGGTAAAGGAAATGCTTGCTGGAAGCTGTAATATTTATAGGGGTATCTCACTGATGGACCATCTGAACGAAAATATACGAAAGATATTGGAGAGGAGGTTGAGAGAGAAGGTAGAGCCGAGACCTCGGAGAAAGAACAGTACGGTATAGAAGGGGAAGAGGAACGACGGACCTCTATTCACACTGAGAATTTTCTCGGAGAAGATGCTTGGAATATGGCAAGAGATTTTTTGTAGCCTTCATCGATCTGCAAAAGGCATTCGATTCGGGTGCCAAGGAAAAAGCTCTGGAGAGCTATGGAGAGAAATTATGGAGTGAAGGGTAGATTAAAGAGGGCGATAGAAAGTATGTATGACAAATGCAGCTTGTAATGGTTAAAGAAACCTGAGTGCGAGAACATAGATGGTTTTGAGGTTAAAACAGGAGTGAAGCAGGGAAGTGTTTATCACCACTGCTGTTTATACTATATTGACGTGGTGATAAGGAAATTGAAAGAGAGACTGGGAGAATTTGAAGGGGACATAAGGCATATGCGGACGATCTGGCATGTGGAGCGGAGAGAGAGAGGAGGCCGATTCAAGAGGTGAGGGTTGTTTGCCGGAGGAGTTGGAGGAAGCCGGGATGAAGATGAACATACAGAAGACAGAGGTATTAACAGTAACCGGAGGAAATGAGGAGGGGATGAGAATGATGGGTGAGAGAGGAGGAGGTGAAGTGGTAAATACCTGCAATTATCTCGGACGGTTTTTTTTAACAGAAGGGGAGGAAATGTGGAGAAGAGATTATGCGAAGAATGGAAAAGTATGGGTTAGTTATGAAAGCGGTATACCCCTTGATGAAAGACAAAAACATCGGGGGAATAGGAATTAAAAACAGTGATTTTTAACAGCATACTGACTCCGACACTGCTGTACGAAGCGGAAATGGACAACACCGAGAAGAGAGGAGAGTAGATCCCAAGCGCGGGAGATGAGGATTTTAGATCTCTGCACTGGAAACAATATAGGTGATCTGATAAAGGAAAATGAAGTTTAAAATGATTCATAAAAGAAGGGGTGAAGAGATTAGAATGAAGATGGATGTGGGGGAGATTGAGATGGTGGGGATATCTAGAGAGGATGGAGCAGGAGAGGAATGCCGAAAAGAAGATGGGATTGGACACCAGAGGGCAGAAGAACAAGGGGAAGACCGAAGAAGAGATGGTCGGGAATGGTGGAGGACTCTCTGAAAGAGTCAGCTTTTACCAATAATGAGAGCTCTGAAGAGAGAGGAACAGTGCAAGGAGAGGGACGTTGGAGAAAAGAATACTTGCGGCGGCCTGACAGGATGAAGAATCCTTTCTGGGAGAGGAAGTAAGAAAGTAAAATATCATATTTATAAGTATATATTATATATATATATATTATATATAGTATATATATATATATATATATATATATATATATATATATATATATATTATATATATTAAATATATATAATTTTAAAATATATATTTTAAGTAATATTTTATATATATATTATATATATACTATATATATATATATATATAATATTTTATATATATAATATATATATATATATATATATATATATATATTAATTCAATTAAATAAATAATTTTGAAAAGAGATTTCGGAAAATATTTGATTTT
>JABUQX010057364.1:50000-60000 GCA_015478945.1 Trachelipus rathkii
TTATTATATTGTGCGTAGCACTTAGACTACTCTGAAATTCAATTAATTTTTGTAAGCTAATCCCTAAAGTTTTATTAAAGGTCCGGAAGTATTACCGCTTACAACTGTTCCCTTTAGTTCAGTAACATCAATAAATTTGAAGTTAGAGGCATAATTAACGCTAAGAATGTTGAATTCTTCTTTCGAAGTAGTTTTACCTGTTTATCGGTAGCAGTGCCAAAGAAAATGTTGAGGACGTCTCCTCACAAAATTCAAAAGCGGCTCGCTCTTTTTGAATCTTGCAGAGATTCCAAGGCAAAATTCACTTACTTCGTTGCAATTTCTGGGTACTTAACACTTTACCTCGAATGGTCATAGCTTGAATTCCCATTGGTGAGCCCCTTTTTGGGGGTTGGGGTGTTGAAACGTTTTAGAAACATGGTTTTCGAAAGATGGCAAGGAATGATTCTATTGACGTTTGGTTACTAGTTTAGTTTCCTTGATGATGTTTCTTTGAATGTCTGGAGGACATTCAAGGAGAAACTAGATCGAGGTATCGCTCTATGAAGTTAACTTCTCCAGTACGATACACTAAACCAGGTAGAATCTTTGTTTCTTCTTTTTCGTTTATGAGATTGCTTTGGCCTGTTGATACGATGATGAGTAGCAACAAAGTTGGTATTCCGAAATTCATTTCTGAAATATTTATACTTTATACTTTTCTTGGTTTTGAAATATTTAAAGGTCGCCTAATTATGTTTAATAACATTTTAAAATTAATTGGTTAGTTAAAGCGTTCGCGTTTTATTAACTAAACTAAATGATTTCTTAACTATAAACGAGTTAGTTGACTTAAAATCTAAAAGTAAGAGTTTTTTTTAAACTCAACGTTATATACTATTTAAAACTTAGTTGTTTATTTACTAGTTAGTTTTATTACTTACTTACTTACTAGTTGATTTTTTATTAGTAGCTTACTTTCTAATTTAGTTTTATTACTTACTTACTTACTTATTTTTTTTGTTTTCTTAATAGAAAAGTTTTTTGGATTTTCTATTTTGTATTTATTTTTTGTATTAAAAATTGCTGTCCCCCCCCTTGTTCTGAGAGTGAAACATATTTTTAAAAGGTTTCTTTATATAAAAAAAATGAGTAAAACTAGTATTGAATTAATCTATTCTAAGATCTATCGAAGTTACATCTAAATTCTAAGATTAGAATTCTTATGAATATGTATTAATCCCGACTAATTTTCTTAATTTTAAAGAATGTGTACTAATCCAAGCTAATTTTCTTAAAATTATGACGATCGTCGTCTAATCCAGTCTAATGGTTTTCCTAATCCACTAAGTATTTCTTAACTAAAAAAATTTTTTTTAGTACAGACGCGAAGCGAAAATGTAGGCTTCATCAAGTTTCTTAACATTGAAAGTATCCTTCTTAGACTAACAGAATAAGAAGAATCCATTCTACAAACTAAAAGAATTTTCTCTTAAATCTAGGAATATACAGAAGTATATACAAAATTGGGATGAACTAGTAACCAGGAGGCAAATACCAAGTTTTCCCTCCACGGACTGTGGTGTTCAAATCCAATTCGACAGGTGGAAGCTGGACAGGAGTCTTCGCTGTAGTCTCCGTGTTGTCTCTTGCTTCGGGCTGTTGCTGTAAAGCTTGTTCCTTCATCCTTGTTGTTTGACTTCGGGTAACTCGGGGTGTAGAATCTCTAGGACCAGTGAACAGATTATGGGGCCTGTAAGAGGGGTCCTGTTTTCTGTTATCTGGGATGAACACCTTAGGAGATGAATCTACGACCGGGGGAATGGGGTAGTGGCCATCTTTTACTGGGAAAATTGAGATTTCACAGGGGAATTTGTTCTTGGAGGGGCTCCACCATAGGCTCCATACACCTCACCTTCGTGTGCTGGTGGCTCCTGAGAAATTTCTTGAACAGGGTTTTCTAGGGAAATCTCTTGCTGAATAGGGGATAAAGATGGTCTAAACTCTTTTCTCCGAACCGCAGGGTTGGAGGGAGTTTTCGGGAAGTCAGTTTTAGGAGTGGAACACTTAAATTCACTGTCTGGACGCGCTCTTCCGACGACTAATCGCTGTATCTTCTTCTTTCTACAATCTCATCGCTAAATCTTCTTTCTTCCACGGGTTTACTTTCTCTTACGGGGTCCACCGGGGTCGGTTGTTGCACTGGAGTCGGAGGGCTCCAATAATTTGAACTACTCGGTACCTGTTGAGGTGGGGGAATAGAGTAAGAGTTGTAGTATTCCTGCTGAGATTGTGGGGGATGGGGAGTTGGAAAGTAGCTGTGTCCGGACTGAATTTGTGGCGTTATGGGAATTTGGAAAGAATATTGGGAAGACACTTGATCTGTGGGAAGAACAGGAAGTTCTTCCACTTCAATCTACTTCTTCTGCTTCTTCGTCTTCTTCTGCCTCTTCGTCTTTCTTCCTCCTCTTCTCCTCTTTCTTCTTTCCTCTCGGAAGGGACTCTTGGGTCGCTTCTCTGTTGTCTTTCCTCAATTCTTTCCCTTTTTTGTTCTTTGGAGCTTAACATTTCTTCCACTGCGTGGGGATTCCAAACTTCAATCAATTGCCATAAAGTCCAAAGTGTGACTCGGTGACCTTTTCTGCCGGACCACCTTAACGTTGTTTAACATGAACAGGGAAGGTTCCGCCTGATTCTAAGGCTAGTACACCAATCAATTTGTTAGGTCCTCTCAAACATTGGACACGATATATGGCCCGTCAAACTTGACACATAACTTCGAACTTTGATGGGGCTTTTTTAAACTGCTCTAAAACGAAAACTAATCTCCTATTTTGAAACTCTCTCTTTGTTTGGGCCCTTTTATGTTTGTTGCTCCAAAGTTTTTTGTGGTTTCCAAGCTTCTAACTTTCTTCCTTTTGCCAAATCTCTTATATATCGATCCTTCTCTACTATCGTATCTTACTTTCGTCGAAATGAATCTCATTTTCTCGGACTTATTCACAAAGGGTGATACATAATCAGGCATCTCGTAAGGGAGCCTTTTTATATACCCATGCAAAAGGAAATGGGGAGAAGACCCTATAGATCGATTATACGCGGAATTGATAGCGATTTGGGCAAAGCTCAGGTACTTATCCCAATCTCGGTGATTTGCATTCACGTAGTGCCGCAAGAAAGATTCAATATCAGCATTTATTCTTTCCACAACACCATTTTGGGATGGTTTGTAAGGCAAAATTTCCACCTTCTTTATCCTCCACGCCTTACATAGGTCTTTAAATACCTGACTCGTAAATTCCAAGGCATTGTCAGAGACAAGCAGTTGAGGGGCACTATGTCTACATATGACCCTCTCTTGCAATGCTCTGGCACATTCCTTTCGCTCGTTCTCGTCTTGCAAGGCACTAATTTCAACATATACGTGTTAGAGACGTCGCGAAGATACTAAGATGTATTTGGCATCCTGAATCCTGTCAAGCTGGCATTTTTCCAATACTGTCAACATGAACGCGTGAGAAAGGTGTGTACGGCAGCGGCCATCTATTGATCTCTGCTACAGGGGGTCTAGGACCCTTAGTTCTAGCGCATGATACACATTGACTACAGTATTCTTTTACTAACTTTTGAATACCAGGAAAATAGTATTTTTCCTCTACTCTCTTTTCAGTTCTTTGCTGACCTCCGTGTCCGCTAGCTAGTGAAGCGTGGCACTGGTCTATCACACTGTAAATCATACTGTCCGGAACATGTACAAGATAAGGTTTTGCTTCCACAGCGTAATGTAAGATGCCTTTTATTAAGATGTGTGGGTGTGTTCTGGGATTCTCTTCGGCCCATTTTACCAATTTTCCTACACGGGGAACATTTCTGTTGTTCTTTGATGAAATTTTCCCGACTCAAAACGAAATCTATTCGAGGGAACTTTTCTGTTGTTTCTGCTTTCTCTGCTTTCTCTGTTTTCCCTGTTTTCGCTATTTCGTTGACCAGAAACACGTTAGATGCCGGATGCCTACTCAAATAGTCAGGGGCAACGTTATTCTTTCCTTTTTTGTACACTATGGTGGGTGAGAAACTGTTTAGTTTACTAAGAGATTCCATCGAGCTAAACGGCCGGTCTGCTGCTTATTTCTAAAAATAAAGCAGAGAGGTTGGTTGTCAGTGATGATAGTGACTTTATAGCCGAAGATGGTGTTCTTAAACTTTTGCAAGCAGAACACCACGGCTAAACATTCTTTTTCGATCGTATCATAGTTTAACTCACTGCCCCTGAGTGTCCGGGACACGAAAGATAAGGGCTTCTCTTTCCCTTCATCTGTCAGTTGGTACAACACTCCTCCGATTCCGTAATTACTGGCGTCTGTATTCACGAAGAATTCTTTGCTGTAATCAGGGAAAGTTAGTTGTGGCTGCACCACTAGTTTCTCCTTCAAGGTGTCGAAAGCTTGTTGTTGTTTTTTCGTCCAAAGGAAAGGGACATTTTTCTTTATCAAATCATACAAAGGTTGTGCTACCGCGGCAAAGTCCTTTATGAGGAAGCGAAAATAAGAGAAGAAACCAAGTAAACTCTGTGTCTCCTTCACATTTGTAGGAGGGACGAAACTCTTCATTGTTTCTACCTTGGCCGGATCTGGGCTAATTCCATGTCTTCCTATCTTGAATCCCAGGTACAAAACGGCTGATTGTAGAAAACTACATTTGGATAATTTTATTCTCAGCTTATTTTCTCTGAAAGCGGTAAGCACTTTCTTCAAATTTTCAAAGTGTTCTGGCACGTTCCTTCCTAGCACCAATACGTCGTCTAGATAGACTTGTGCTACAGGCCCTAGGAGATGATTTAAGGCCATTGTCATTGTGCGGGCATAAATGCTAGGAGCATTCTTATGGCCGAACATCAAACGAGTGGGACTTCCCAGAGGGCCCTTCCTTGTCCTAATGCCAATCCAAACTTTTGCGTCTCCTCTTGCTATCTCCAAGGCGTTTGTAATGCATCCAATAAATCTACGATGTAATCGTCGTGTTTACCCCCCTAGGGGATGTTATAAAAATCTCGTCGATTGAGGCAAGGTATACACTGTTCACGCGTAACGCTAATGGAGTTGAGGATACCATGATAAAATAACTTCTGATCACAACCCTTGGTTTCAGGACTGTTCTTTTTGGTCCACCATCAGAGTAACGGTTGACGAATGGGGGCTGTACCCTGCTTTGAATGTACCTTCGCTTTTTTCAGTGCTAGAAATCGGTGAAATCTCGATGTCCCTGTAAGTAACCGGTGCGGTAATCTGTAAATTGTGTTACGAAAAATGACTTCGGGGCATCGGGTAACACTCAATCTTAATTTCTGGAGTGGACAGACTGGGACAGCATCATCATCTAGTGCTAATACACATCATGGTAGTCCATGAGGAGCTCTAGCAATTCCTCCAGATACTCTGGGTTTTCGAGAAGACAGTTCTCTGCATCTTCTTTTGACATTTTCTCTTCTATGATTTCTTTGTATACTCGCCTTAACTCTGTCTTCGTAAGACCCTTTGAGCAGGTGGCTACATTAGCAGAAACTGTTCTCTGGTGTCCTCTTTCGTCTGTGCTTCTCCCTTTCTGTTTGCTAATAATCGGATACCCTTTTCCTAAGATTACCAGCTTTATTCAAATTAAAATGATTTGTCGCTCAATTTATGTTAACTGAAGGATAACTGTGTTATCCGCTCAAGCGCTGGGCTAATTGTGATTCGCGACGTAACAACGCAGAGTCCTTTGGTAAACACGTGGGGTCATTATGCCACTTTCCGCCGAGTTCAAATCTTTGAAGTTTTCAGGTCGTGAGTTTTAGATATCCGCATGATTGACTAGGCAAACAGTCTTCTCAATTAACCTTCAAAATTTGATCTTAAATTTCTTCATCAATGCTCAAATGGCCATGCTTCTTCATGGTCATTCCGCTCTCTAAAATTCCAAATCTTCGGATTGGCCCAAATTTTCTTTCAAAACTGAGGGAGTGTGCTTGAGTTTGGATCTGGCTCCTCTTGGATCAGCTCTGTGATGAGTGGAGGGGGGAGTAGCTAATTCCCACCCTGTTATCCTTTTCACCTTGACTGGCTCCGCATGAGCTTCTCCGTTCAATGCAATTTCCCTATCTCTTTTTCCATGATTAGGCACTTGCTGCCGATGCGAATTTCGCGCTGACGAGGCTGTCTCTCCCCCTTGGGATGCAGACAGATTGCTCTTCCGATAGGAACGAGGTTCAACCGCGGCGTGTACGTTATTAACTGACCAGGCGGCCTCCCTATGAGAAAGATGCTTATCCGCGTTGCGTACGTTTTTAACTGGCAAGGCGGCCTCCCTACGAAAAAGATGCTGATCCGCGTTGCGTGCGTTTTTAGCTGGCAAGGCGGTCCTCTTAGGAAAAAGATGCTTATCCGCAGCACGTGCGGGTGGTTTAGCGAAAATTTGGTTCGAATCCTTAGTTCCCCCCCCTCTAGGCCCTCGGGCCTGGGGCAACTGCTCCTCCTTTTTCTTGAGGTCTCTTATTCTTTTAAGATTCCCATCAGAAAATTCTCTAACCAAATAAATTCCTAGTGGATCGGCAAAGATCGGAATGTCTACCTCTCTATCTTCCTTGATAGACATTTTTGCAGAAAAGAAGTTTAAAGTTATGGGAATGTTAGACAAAACGTTGCTACCTAAAAGAATATCCCAGCTATTCTCTCCATCGATATCACTCACTTGGAATGTAGTGAGGTAATGTCTTTCATGTAGGCGAAGATATAACTGTATTTCTCCCTTTAACACCGTTGGCTTATTGTTCACCCCCTGTACTTCTAAATCGGTCTTCCGGAGGGCTACTTTGAAGTTTCCCTCTTTTTCCAATTGTTTGAGCCGCCGGGCGGTGACAATACTAACGCTAGATCCGGTGTCAACCAAAACTTTGGTCTTCGCCTCCCTACTACTCAAAGATGGAGCAAGGTAAACATTTGTGTAAAAGTGTCGTCCCAGCCTAAAAGATTGCTGCACGACTTCTTTTCTTTTCTCCTTAGCTTCCCATCTCTTCGCTCTATCTTTAAACTTTTTTCTCACCCGTCTCCTCTCTTTGCCCGATTCTAAAAATTTTCATTCTCTATCCTATCCTGAGGATGAGAAAGTTCTCCTTCATACATCTCATCACCATACTCCACTTCTTCATTCACCTCAAAATCTTTCGGCTGGCTCTCAGCCATATATACTCTAGCGTTGGTCTTTACCTTCCCATCTGGAGGCTTGTACCCTTCCCTTTTCTTGGAAAAGGTCCTAGGCCCTCGCTTGTTTGGGTTGTAAGACTCTAGCTTCCTCGCTTTTATCCCTTTGTCCATATCAATTTTGCTATTGTATGGAGTGAACATCAACAGGGTTTCTGGGATAGGTCTCCAGGGCGGTGCTCCTCTACATTTAGTTTGCGACCCCCTTCGATGGTATGCCATGCATTCTCGGCAGTAAGGCCATTCCCAGCGGCATGCTTGGGACGAATGACCTACCGTCTCACAAAAGAAGCACACAGGATGTTCTCTTAACTCCTGGGCGGACATCTTCTTTAAGAAACCCTTAAAACTCGGTGTAACATACCCTGTCTTCACATCTTCTCTTTTCTTTTGAAAAGTATTACTCAATTTTACCTCATCTCTCCTCCTTTGAGGAGTGTAACTGGGTCTCACCTCTTCCCCTCCCTTCTCCTCATACCTTGGCTTATAAGATGGTTCCCTGTTGTCCCGGTATGAGTTATTAACTCCAACCCTCTGTCTCCCCCCCGATTCCTCTTTGGCCAGGAACACCCTAGTGGTGCGGACCTCATTTGGTCTTCTATTCTCATCTTTTAATAAAGCTCCATTTGAAATTTGAGATAACTTTTCTATTAATTCATTTAAGTTCATCTCTGTGTCAAATACCCTAAGGATCTTCTCTCGTAATCTCTCTCCATCTCTTCTTTCATTTACGTTTTGAATGATCTTTCCTGTAACCAAAATGTTTATCTGCCTTGAGTTGAACATTGCTTTATCATCCAGATCGTGAAGGCGGCTCTGATACTTTCGTAACCGGTCTTTCAGCTCTAACACAAAATCAGTGAAGATTGAGTCTCTCTCTCTTCTGTACTCTAAGAAGTCCAACCAGAGTTCGAAAATCGTTTTCCTCTCCTCCGGTTGTAGGAAAATTTTTAACTGAGCGAGAAAATCTTCTAGTCTGGTGAATTTTGAAAAACTATTTTCTCTGAGAACGTATTTTCTGGCTTCACTGTTCTGGTCTGATGATATTGAAGACTTTGCAAAGGTGATCTTTTGACTTTCAGTTAGTGGGCCTAAAGCATCTATCTTTTCATTCAAAGAAGTGACGAAATCCGGATACAAGATTCCTTTCCATGTTCTTGTCTTAAGATGTTTGCCAAATAATTTCAAATTTTCGGGAATCGTTGGGAAAGCGGTGTTAAACAGGTTAGTTGGGTAATAGGGGACTCCAATGGGTTGTGGAGGCATATAGGGATAACCTTGCCATACTCCAGGGTAAGGTGGTGGTTGGTTAGGCATGGTGTAATTACCAGGTGGCATGCCTGCGTAATAGAGAGGTTGGGGCATCGTCCCCGTGGGTAAGAACCCATAATTTGAGTTGTTCTGTCCTGCTGGAGCACCTTCGTTGGTGTTTCCTCCCATAACTCCTCCTGTGAGGACGCTTGTTTGTTGTTGAGCGGCGTTAGGCCCAGCAGGGGTTTGGACCGATCCTATGGCTTGGTTTTGGATCGCTGGGGGGTCTCCTGTCCCCCATGGGGAGGTGTTCGGTATCTCTGCACCCTCCCACTTGCTTTCATCGAGGTTATGAGTTTCGAATCCACCCCAATTTCTACGAGTTTTCTTTTTAACAGTAGTGTCAATAGTAGTAGGCTTTAACTGTAGATCCAACGTGTTGTCCACTGCAACCGCTTTTTGCATATATGGTGGAGTTTCGACCCGTGGGGGAGGGGCTCCCTCCCTTACTACTTGGGATGTCTGGCTAAGAAGAGCGGTGTAGGGGTTCGGACTGGCTCTTGGATTCAAAGGAGTTAGGATGGGGGAAATCCCTAGGGGAGCTCGTCCCCCTTTTTGGGTTATGGGCGTTTCATCTCCGCCCCCCCTCCGTTTGCCTGATCTGTATCCTGACCTTCGTCATTACTACCCTCATTCACTTCAAGATTCTCATTATCTCTCTCTTCGTCAGCAGCACCCTTATCTCCTGTCTCTGAAATCGGTTTCTCCGCCATTTTGTTTTTTCGTAATCACAAAATAATGCACAATATGTCGGTATGACACTTAACTATCTCTCCTGTATGCTCTCAACAGCAATGTCAACTAGTGTTGGAACTATAAATGTCGTCTGCGGACCCCCTCGATACTACTATATATATATATATATATATTTATGTAGAATTTTACTAAATTGCGAAAAATAGTTGTAGGTGGTTCCCAATATTTAACCTATAATGTCAAACTGGTGGAAAACTCAACAGAAAAAATGTTGTCCGCAGATCTCGTATGCTACTACTTCTACTACTCAGACTATCTTTTTACTACTATGCGATGTTTATTTCACCTAATTGAGGTGTTTTAAACAGAAAATCTTCATAAAATTTTTTCGTTTTTTCCCCAACTTAACTTGTCTCCTATATATATATATATATATATATATATATATATATATATATATATATATATATATATATATATATATATATATATATATATATATATATATATATATGCTAATATATGCTATATGCCTATATATATGCCTATATATATATATATATATATATATAATCTTAAATTACCTTAATTTTTAGTTAGCTTTTGGGAATGGGGCTTCGCAGGCTATCGCAACGGAAGATATGGGATTATTTAGCTTTGGTGTTACCCTCACTAGGGTATATATATATATATATATATATATATATATATATATATATATATATATATATATATATACAATGTATATATATATATATATATATATATATATGTTTATT
>JABUQX010057365.1:0-15000 GCA_015478945.1 Trachelipus rathkii
TAAATCCTAAAAGATTTTTAATGACTTTTTCAATTAAAATTTAGTATAATTAAAATTAGCCTTCCTAACATGATATACATTTCATAGTTATATGGTTTGCTTCAATACTGAATGCTTTCGAATGCTTATTTTTAAGCAGGAGGATGTTCTTGAACGTAATTATTAATCGCTTTGATTTTCATAAGCTCCTGTTGGAAATAATATTTCAAAATTTACCTTATATTCTCCATATGCTATATTTACTATTTGATTCATCCCAATATGTGGTGCTGAAATTATAAGGGTATGGTTATACTTAATAACGCACTATTTGGCATGTTTGGTGTTAAACTTTCTTGTTTTATTTTACAGAAGGGGTAAAAGGTTATTATTTGATAGATCATGATCGTATTTGGACTGATAACGACAAGTGCTCATGTTATTATAATGAATGTACAGAAATAGTTTTTATTAAGATTTTTTATTATATTCTTTGTTATCAAATAATACACTTAAATATTCTTAACAGTTCATCATTAACAGCTTGTAATAAATTATTATTAATTAATTAGTATTAACTCGATTGAAATTTTAACTTATATCATGTTTATTTTTAAAGCTCATTAGGATCTGAAGGTAAAAATTTAGAATCCCGTACCTGATATTTCAGGTACGTTTCCTACACTAGTTCCTTCGAAGAGTATCTCCAACACTGCTTCTTCTTGGTGTTCTCGTTACTTTTCTGCGTAATTTTCTGATTATTAAACTTCATCAAGCTATTTATATTTGTACAGTCTATATATTTTGGTTTAATAAAGCAATCTATATTTTTGGTTTTTTTATCTTTTTTTATTCGATTTAGCAGTACTTCCATCGTATCTAAAAATATTCACTATAAGTTGAATTTCTTATTATTTCTTAATAATTATTTATAGTCATTTACGGAAACTTTTCCAGGTTTTTTCAAGGTTTAGAAGTTTCCATAGACCTTCAGTACCGATGTATTTGGTTTTATTTATCAATAATTATATATTGTTGCGATTTACAAGTTCAAGAGTTGCGTTACATAACTTAACATCATCACCTCCTTCATGTTATCATTTTTTTAATACGAATTTGCGTTGTCATATTTATTAGGTTATTATTATAAATTAACTTTCTATATTTTTTTCCTGCTATTTATTGTTTTACTTTGTAAATTTTTTTATATCTAGGAGAGGCTAGGCATGCTGATACTTCTTCCAATAGATTGTTGATTGATTATATTTTAGCATATGTTTGCGTTTGTTTGGTTGAGTTTGAAAGTTATTTCTTTTTGATGCAAGTTATGATCCTTATTTCGGTTTCAAATTTAATTGGTTGATAGTGTTTTTAATATTTTCTGAGAGTATGCTTGCTGCACCCTAATTTTTTCGTTTAAAAAATTGGTTAATGCATATACTCTTTCCTCTTATTAACTAAATCAGTATTTCTTTAATTATTACATATGCCATTTTTATTAAAGAGAAAAAAACTATTAAACATCTAAACGAGTCTAGACATTAAACATCTGACTTGCTGGCCTAAAACTATTCTACAATTCCATCATCATATTCCTTAATTTAACCTAACTGTTTGAATTGTTTGACTTTAAATCTGAGAGGTTTGCTGTATAATGTTTGATGTTTAGCTGTTTACCGTTTCACGTTTCTATATTTTCGTTAAGTCTTTTCATTTATGCAATATAAAATTTTATAAATTTTTTTCTGTACTAATATTTTTTTTATTTATTTCTTTTTTAATATTTTATTCCAATCCTCGTTAATAATTCACTTTTTCATATTTTCAACCCTTCTTGTTCCATAATATAATTTCAAGGGAAAATCTTCATCCGCTCTTGTCTCTAATTTATTTAAGTATATTAGGATTGTTTTCAATACTTCTGGATTACTAATTGTTTCTTTTGTTAATGTTTGGAAGATAACTTTTGCTTTAAAATCTTTATATTTTCTGCTAAATTCTTACTCTATCACCATAAGGTTAAATTTTGTTTGCCTAGTTTAGACTTTAGTAGAAGGAATAAATTTTCATACCAACTTTTACTATTCTTCTCAAGAGATCCTTTTTGTTCAGGAGTCATTTTAATACTTCTATGAGAACTTGTATTATAATTTTTTTTACTAAATCAGGGAGAATATCTATCCATTTTCTTTATTTTGTTTTGTAAAATATTTCCACTATTTTTAGTTATTTTTAAAGTTCTGTTAAACAGTAAAATACTAATACTTGAGCTTTCTTTTCATTCTCTGTAGCGAACAATGATAAATTTCTATGTTGTTCAAAATGCTCTTAGAGTGGGTTTATTTATGAAACTTCAAGTTCCTTTTATCCGTATGTTATTTTTTCTAGGATTCTTTCGCTTAAATATATTTTGAAATGCTCGACGATTTCATTTTTTTCCAGTTATTCTTTTTTATAGGAGTAGCCCAAGCGTAATCAAAAGAATATATTTTCTATATAATGAAAAAAAAGTAATTTTTATATTTTTTTCGAGATTTTATATTTTTTGCATGTCTTTACCATTACTGTTATTACTTGCCATTGATCATCAACACTAGAGACCCTCACTCTTTTCAAATTGAAAATTTATGTCTTTCGTTTTAGCTAATGTTGTAAACGTTTTGGATGATCTAACCAGTTCCTTAACTATTCTTTAGGAAGATAACCCGCTTTTTCGAACTAAATCATTGATTCCTGAGTATCACCGTCCTCTCTCCAATATATTATTCTTTCAGATTTTTCTAGAGCCCGATTTACCGCGAGCTCTTTAACCGTTTTTTTTTATGGTAAATTTCGCATTCCGAATCTTGTTTCAATCCCATAATCCTATCACTATCTCGATCTTTCTAAGTACTCCTGGTTCATTAGGGTCTATACGCAATGGTTCACTTTCGGTTTTGTTTTGGCTAATAGATCATCTGCCGCATTTCTCTCTTTCGTATTTTTATTTGTTTTTAATAATTTATATCAATGTTTTGTATGCTCAACGGTTTTTCTAAACTGTTAACACAATTATATCCTTCTTTTAATCTTTTAGTTTTGTACCTTTCGTAAGCCTGGACCGCTTATATGTAATATTTTCCTGTATTCCTGTAATTCGATCCGGGTCATATTTTCGATGGACTTATTTTAGGTATAATTTAATGCGATTTCTGGTAAGGTATGTGTTTTCTTGGGTCATACGCCGAATTTAAACAATCCTGAACTTTCAGTTTTCGTCTTTAAATTGATAATTCCAATTCCCTTATTTATTTTTGATTTTCAAGGGATTTTAAGGATTTATTGATTTTTTCTCATATGAATCTTTTTCTTTATTGAACTTTTCTTTGTTGTTATGTAAATATACATTTATTTAAGAGGAAAATTACTTTGTTAGGTAGCATATAGTAGAGTCAAAATTAGCTTGATATCTTCCTTCTCCTGGTGGTAATTTTTTTTTTTTTATAACGATGTAACCAATTTGGTTTCTTTCCAAACAGTTTTCTGCATATTACGAAATCCTTCCACTGTCAATATCTTTTGAAATGAATCATTAAATATTAACTAAATCTTTTTAAAGCAATGAGAAAAATATAAACACATTAGCATTGGATCGTTATTGTTTGACGAGGAAGTTTAAAATAGTTTTGACTAATATAAATAGAGCTTGTATTTTTATGTCTTCCTCTCGTAATATAATCTTCAGCTTTACTTTGATTATGAATCATTCATTATATCATCAAATACAATTAATTTTTCTTCTTGTTGTTAACCTTCTTTGGGTCTAGAATTTCGGAATGATTTTCAACATAGTTTCCTATATTTTTGATTTTTTATGCTTTTTAGGTTTATAACGTAACTAATAAATGATTTGATATCACCTCCTCCTTTCTCCAATAATTCAAGAATTCTTTTATTATATCTTTTATCAAATCCTGATTTTATTATTTATATGTTCTGTGTTTAAGACAGACAAAAACAAATACAATTATTAATAATCTAACCACTTATCCACAAGTACACAATTCTTAGTAGTAAATTCGTTTTACTGCATCCACCAGACTCTCCAATAATTAGAGCTCAACACTTAGCAACTGTAATAAGAAATGATGTTCTTGATTTTTAAGCGGGGTGAAATCATGTCGGTATAAATCGCTTTAATTAGAAAACATTATATGAGAAAAAATAATAAAAATAACGTGTGCTCATTTTTTCCTCTCACTGCTAATTTTACACTAACATGAATTTTTCATCGCTTTTCTTAAAACTACTTACAACTAACATG
Organism: Trachelipus rathkii; assembly: GCA_015478945.1. Taxonomy (NCBI): domain Eukaryota; kingdom Metazoa; phylum Arthropoda; class Malacostraca; order Isopoda; family Trachelipodidae; genus Trachelipus; species Trachelipus rathkii. The sequence continues at coordinate 4,283 of JABUQX010057365.1, forward strand.
CAATATTTTTTGCATTTTCATCTTTTACTTAAACCTACTTACAACTAATATGAATTTTTTGTTGGCTCCAAATAACTTATTCTATAATGTCCTAAAGCTAACGTGTTTATATACTGTTATCTATATAATATTTGTTTATCATATTTTCACGATAAGGCTATTTTATTAACTTGTGTGGTAAACAAATCATGTTTTTAACTTCGTATTAAATTTAGCTTCCTAATTTATCTTTTCTCAATTAAATAATACTTTTTTATAGTCATCAATGTTTATCGTTTGATTCATATTTTTTTCCTTTACTCTTTATCTTTTTTTTAATTCTTTATTTTCCTAATGTTTTATAAGCATATAATTTTGCTCTTAGTCCTATAAAATTCTGTTATCAGTTTTTCCAGCTGTTTTCATCTTTCATTTTACTTAATACCTTTTTTTTTTTTTTTCTGAATATAATTTATGCTCTTTCGAATAATCACATGTTATCGAACAGTTTCATACTTTCTTTTTTTCATTTCTTTATATATATTATATTTATTATATATATATTATTTATATATATTTATATATATTATATATATTATTTATATTATATTTATTATATATATATTTATATATTTATACCGTTTCTTATAAATTTTGCATAATGAATCTGTATCTGATATAATTTTTGTTTTTTCATTATATTTGTTTATTATATGATTATAATGAAAGTCACACATTAAAGTTTACTTAACTCTAAAATTAGGGACCGACCGGGGCGTTAATCTCAGTTTAGTTTTTTTCATATGATAAGCTAGCTATTAAATTTTCTGAGAATATTTTTAAAGTTATTACAAATTTGGTTTATTTACTAATTTTTGAGGCTCGCTCTTCATTTTTTAACTAGTCGTAATCACTCTATTTGTTGTGTAAAATGGGGCCTCAATCTATGTCATTCTCTTCGAAGAAAAATAGATAAATGCGAGAATAGGTCAGATTATGAGCTGAAGCATGATTCAGACACTTTTTGACACGTGACTTGTCAAACTATATGTTATCAAGTACTGAGAAACCGAATTTAAGGGTTTCTGTCATCTATGGGATGTTAAAGTATCCCCAAAATAAGATCCTATTGGAAAAAGGACAACTGTAGAAAACACGCCTCGAGGGCTTAACTGAATAACCTAAAGGAAACAAGACTGATATTCCAACAGCGATCAGAAGCTATGTTTTAATATTAAAATTGCATGTAAAACAATTAGAATTCTACGGAGTAGATACCTCAAAACCTGCCTAAGTTATTGTGGGAGCTTAGATTATATAATTTAAATTAGGTATAGCTTTATAATTTCAACCCTAATCATAATTTGTGAAAAAAAATAAGATTGATTTTTGCTTCTTATAGCCATTAACCATATGAAGGGTAATTTGAGGATACAATAAATTTCGATTTGTTATAACGAATATAGTAAATTTGTCTTTATGAGGATACGTCACAGGCTTCATTTTTGGAGCTCAAGTTTGTTATTTTATTTCTTCTTTATAATTTTATTTCTCATTGTTTTAATCATTGACATATGTTCTCTTTTAACCAAATAAATGGATTAAAATAGTGATTTAATATGCAAGGCTCCTATTCAGAAACCAGATTTACAAATGAATTAAATTTATATATTTTAAAAATTTTAGGTCATTTTTAAAAATCCAAATCGTAATTAATAAATTTATTATTTTTTATTATTTCAAGTTGTTTATGCAGTATCTCCAAATATCATAAGTCATACTCCTAAGTCTTCCCCTGAACATACTTCTCAAAATATATATTACGGAAAATCTCTTCCCAAAACGGAACAAAGTCCAAGTCAACAGAACGAGTGTCCGTTGTCCCCTAGTTATTCACATTCTCAGGATACTAATTCCAATTTGCCTAAACCATGTTTACCTAATACTTATTTACCTAACCCCTGTTTACCTAATTCTAAGTTACCTAACCCTTATTCAATTACTACTACTTTACCAAACTATTAATAATCTCGTAATAATGAATTAGATATTTTTTTTTTCAATTATCAATTTAGGGAAGATAGAGAAATATATGTGGAATAGCAACTTTGACTGTGAGGTTTTGATTGATTAGTATTATACTTAAACTACAGATAGAGAATATTCAGTTGAGATAAATATTACAATTATTTTTTAAAAGTACACAAACTTGTGAATTCATGTCTTTTGATTAACTCGTATTATATTTATTCTTAAAATTTGGTAACCACAGTTGATGCTCATATAGTATGAATGGTAATGAATTTTCTTTACTTTAAAAATGCGCCTTACTAATTCATTACTTACTTTTTCTTGCAATAACTCTTGTATATTTTGATACTGTAAAGAATAAAAATCGTAATATAATTATTATTACTAAAAGTATGATAATTATTTATCTGTTTAAGTAATCCTATAATTTTAGCAAAACTTTAAACAAAATAAGTTATATAGTAATATAAGAACCATTACACATTTTTCTTTTTATTGGTTAATGATATATAAAAGCTTCAACCTTCTAAATACGAAATTCTCTTTTCTATCTCAAGGTGTTTCACTACAAGTATATATTGTTGTGATTTACCATTAAGACATTGTTTAACATTTGCAATATGCAAAATTCGTGAGTAAAGTACAAAAATACATATCTATCTAATTATTTAATATTTGGGAGTTCTTATATATATAGGGAGAATATTTGTTTGGCGAGATGGAATTTTATATTCTTATGCGAACATTTGAATCTTTCTTCAAAACTACAAATCTGCACATTTCGTGGTTTTTGTGTTGGACTGATGATATATGAATACTATTAATATACATATTTATTAATATATTATAATTTATTAACTCATAATTATATCTATTATCAAATACACATACTGATATTTTGTGAAATTGACATAGCATTGGAAATATCACATAGGCATAACTACGTAAGAGGGACGTTGTGACACTGTTGTCGTGAATTCCCTATACTGTGATGAGTGAGTGGGTGAGAGTGTAGTGTATGTACGGGATGAAATTACTTGACATGCTGCACGCTAGCAGTAGATGAGTTTAGCTCAAATTTAACACGTAGGTACAACTTGACTATATCAATTTACACCTTGGTTAATATAAGATTCTGATGGTGTAAACAGGAAGTCGTAAAGCTTTAGATCAATCAGAAAATAGTAACATCGACGCTTGAGAGAGAATGAAGTATGATAGTATACGGGGTGTGAGATCATAAGTATGGTATAATATGGAGAGATTGAGTGCGAGGACGGATGATGATTATAGTCGTGAGCCGCAACCATATCTGAGTACTAGATGGAATGATGTTTGATTCAGTTGTATCTGTAATTTCCTATTTTGTAATTGAAAGGATTGTAGGTAAAACTAGTATTATCTTTCTACGAAACCACTTCTAAGATTATATTAACTATATATTATTTTTTTTTTAGTTAGACCATAGTACAAGTTTACTTTATGTTGTTTAAATTTTTTTTAAATATTATTATTATATATTAATATTTAATATTTATATATACTGAAAATATGGATTTGAGCTCGTGCTCGGGCTCTAACAAGGGGGGCAAGTAAATCACTACTAATATATATATATATATAGTATATATGAATAATGTGTATATTATGTATATTATATTATATTAATATATATATATATAATATATATATTTATTAATATAATATATATATAATATATATATATATTTTATATATATATATATATAATATAATATATATATTATATATATAATTAATATATATATTCTATATATATATATATATACTATTTATATATATATATATATATATAGATCTATATATATTATATATATATATTGTCTTATTTGCTGTTCACCAGTTGTTTTGTCTGTTTGTTATCTCACATTGGTTTTCATTGCTTATTATCCTTCTACATCTCTAACTGATACCAAACGTAACAGGCTATTTTTATTTTTTTTTTTTACGAGCTGTTTTTCGTTAAAAAATAAATTTTATATTATTATGTATTAAATTTTTCATTTTTAATTAATATTTATTATTATTATTTATTATTATTATTATTATTATTATTATTATTATTATTATTATTATTATTATTATTATTATTATTATTATTATTATTATTATTATTAATTTCCTGTATTCAATTTATTTGTTTGAAGCTAGTTTAATATATGATAAATATTTTTTTCTCCTTATAGAATTCTAAAATTCCTTCCTACATATTACGACTCCCAAAAATATATATAGAGTGTTTTAAAAAAAAGAAGAAAGAAAAATTCATTTGTTTATTTTTTATGCTTTCTCAAATCCAGCTTGAGAAATTTTTTTCACCAAGATGCGTGTTTAATCCTGTCACTGATCTGAGATCTAATAGAGAAAAAATAATCCTTTTCCAAGTCTGGTATAGAAATCTTGTTCATCAAATCCAAAACCCATTATTTTTTTTGTTTTTTTTGGCTTCGGTTTGTTATGTATAAGAGAGGTCAAAAAATACTTTTACACTTCTATACGATTTCGGATGTCTGTTTCATCCAGTTGTAACTGTGTGGATTATTTGACATATTTATCAGATTCTTTAATTAATATAACTCATAAGATTCCATTTATGGCGAGATTATAGGATCAAAACATTCGTTAAATTGAATGACTAAATCGTTTAATTATAGGAATATGTTAAGCCTACTAAATAAAGGTTTAAATTTCTTACATATTAAAAAAGACAAAAAAAAAACGAGCTATTAACTATTTGATTTTAACGTCCAAAAAAAAAAAAAACGTTTTTTCGACTTTTATAAACATGGCGATACCTGATATATTATGGAATGATTCACATACCCACTCCCATATATATATATATATATATATATATATATATATTTTTAGATATTAATATATATATATATATATAATATATATATATATATATTGGTATGGCTCTTCAATAATTATATATTGATATATGTAATAATAGTATGCTATGATACATATATAAGATATATGATATATAGATATATTATGGTAGTATATAGAATTATGATAAATTATATATATATAATAGTATATATGATATAATAATATATAATCAGTGTTTGGAGAAACCCGGCGTTGGACCAAAAAAAAAGCCCAGTGGTTTTTTGGGGGGTTTTATTTTGGCTTTTTTAATTTTTATTTTGAGGGAAAAAAATAAAATGATCCATGATTGAGATTTGTTTTTTTGTATGTAATTTCAGTATTATTTAAAGTAATTAAAATGGTATAAAATTTACAAATTAAAACATATTTGATAAACTCTCAAATTTAGGTAAGATTGTCCAATCTTTCACAGGTAACTAAATTGCTATTGGTCGTGTGAGGTTTAATTAGTAATGACTAAAGGATATCTTAAGTAAGTAATATTTTAAATTTAATATTATTTTAACTTCCGAACATTTGTCGTCAGCATAATCTGAGCTCTTGGGAAGCTAGTACAGTTAGCACCCAATGTTCAGTATGATTACTTGGGAAACTAGGCAGACTTGCAGCTGGTTTACTCCGCAAGTGAGCCTGCCCACCAACCCACTAGGTCTGGGTTTTTACTTTTTATGTGGTAAACCTAAAGAATAATCGAGAGTTTTAAAAAAAATTAAGTCACTTTTATAAAAAAAATGAGTACATAGTGGAAAATAAAGATTTTTTAATATATATAAATATTTATTATATAATAATTAGAAATGATATTATATATGTATATATATAGTATTAATTATTATATATTATTATATATATATATATAGTATATATAATATATATACTATAATATATAATACTATAAAATAGTAATTTATATATAATATATATATAATATATGATAGTTATAATAGTATATATAACTATATTATATATAATTATATAGTATAGTATTAATATATAGTATTATTCTTAATATATATTATAATAATATATATATAATACGTATATATTTATATTATATATTAAATATTTATATGTATATTAATATATTAGTATATATATATATAATATATATATATATATGTATATATATATAGTATATTGTAAGATTATATATTTATTATATACTATATATATAGATATATATATTATTATATTTAATTCATTTATTGATAAATTTTTTGCGTGATTAATCCGGTTGCTATTTGCTCGATTAATTCGAATACTTCCGATATATTTTTTTTACACTTGTTTGATTAGAAACATATTCCACAAGTATTTAATACTCGGAACTTACTAAAAGTGAATACATAAATATTATTGGTGCACGTAGAAAATTTGCATTAAGGTCTTGTGCGTATTTGTTGTGTTATGAGTTGTGATTAGAGTGACTGGAGTATATTCTGTTATTTTTTTTCTGCCAGTTTGTGCATCTTACATGTCATGCTCTGCCAGTTCTGGATCAAATTGAAAGAATTTTCTCTATTTTTGGTTTTTAGAATGAAGCAAGTTAAATAGAACTTGGGTCAGAAAAGCTCAAAAACTTTTTAAGGATATACTAGCAATAAGATGCTAAGACAGGTTAGGACAAGCCAGATAGTTGTACGTAATATGAGATTAATTGGAATTGGTTTCATTCCCGATTTAAATTCATCAATGTTACATTAAATTTTCATAATTGGACAGTATATATAATAAAGTTTATAAAAGTGAAATAAATATAATTTCAGTAAAACATAATGTTTGAAATACTTTTACACTTCTTTATTTTACTGAAAAGTATAGTTTAGGTAATTGTTTAATATGGAATCTAGTTATTGATTTTTTGTCAATAAATTTATGATACATTAATTTTTACTTTTTGGTTAAATATTAAAAAAAAAAAGAAATCATTCTCATTTTATTTCTAATTATTTAAAAAATTCTATATCTGTGAAAATGTTGAATAAAAAATATTGGGGGGCCCCAACCCCTAGGGACATTTTCTTATAATAAACACAAAGTTTTCTTTTCAATTACATATCATTATCCTCAACAAATATTGCTAAGAAAATAGGATGAAAATATAGCTAAAATTTTAAATAATAACAAAAACAAATAAAACCACTTTTGCAAGTTTGATTTTTTTTTTTTTTTTTTTTGTGGGGGGGGGGGGTTTATTAAGGTGAGCTTAGTTTTGTTTTTTGGGGTGGTGTTTTTTTTAATACACCTGAGTATATATATATATATAGATATATATTTATATATATATATCTTAGTATATAATAGTTAATATATTCATCTATAGATTTAATTAAACAGTTGATAGATAGAATTAAGTATATAAATACAGTGTATATACTTAAGTATTAGCAAGTACTTTTGTCAGTTATAAGCTTCCTTTTAGTTTTATGAAGAGCGCAGAGCACTTTAGTCGTATATAATGGATTATGCTATTTATAATATATGCCACATAAGAAATTAATTGAAATAAAAATTATTTTAGAGTGGGTTTGATTGATTTTTAATTATATTAATATATAATTTATTTCTTTGAGTATGGAAAAATTAAATGTTTTTTTTTTTTTTTTTTTTTTTTTTTTTTTTTTTTTTTTTTTTTTTTGTCTTTAATATTATGTATTTTTTCCTCTTTAAGAAAGTGAAAGGAGTGCAATCTGGGGGATGGTACATAGAGGCGCGACCTTTAGGTCCCAGGGCATCACTCGTAAGGTGAGCCACTTGGGTTATTCAGTCAATCTGCCGGGTCCATAATTCGCCTTCTCTATAGAAGAAAAACAGATTGACGCGCTAAGTTTGGTAATTTTTGACTCAAATGCAATTGTTCGTTAATTTAATGCGCGTCTCTGATTTGACTAGGTACTCTTCTGCTGGTTATTATTATGTATTTATTTATTTATGTATTAGTTATTAATATATTATTATTTTTAGGATTATTAATTTTTTTTTATTTTTATTATTTTATTATTATTCTTATTATGTATTATTATTATTTTTTAATTATTTTATTATTTTTATTATTATTATTTTTCTTATTTTATTTTATTATTTTATTATTTATTATTTTATATATTATTTTTATTATTATCTCCTTTACCCAGATTGAGGGTGAGGCGTTTGTTTTACTCCGTATATTAATAAATTTTGAATCTTTCATTAATTATTTATTGCTGGTTATTTATTATTTCTTTTTTTTGTTTAATAAATTTCTATTTCCGTTTTTCCCTTACGTTATATAATACGTCTTTGTGTGTTAATTTTTCACTCCGCTCGAGTGTGTGTCGTAATTTAGATTAAAATGATTGTATTGAAGATGAATGTTTGTTTGTTGTTGTCGGGTTGTGGTTTTGTGGAAAGGAACGGGTGGGGCGGTGGGGGGGGGCGACTTATCAAGGGCTTGGTGGATGGATTATGGTTTTAATATAAGTATGTATTATATAGGATGTGATCTTGTAAAATAAGTAAGAATAGTACTTAAGAAGCTGCATATGTTCATTGACATTATTATATAATTATATTTTATTAATTATTTATACTTAATTAATGTTTGACATATCTAAAAATTTTTGATGAACTATGTGATATCTGTAATTGTAAAGAATATTAAAGTAGAGTATACATATATATAGTGAATGTATATATAATAGAGTGATAGGTGTGTCAATCTGTATAGTGAGATAACGCGTATTATATATATATTATATTATATTATGTATTTAGTGTGTATTCATTTCTTTCTACTGATTATAATTTTGATAGTAAAAGAGTTTGATATATATTATATAATATAGTAGTTGTTTTATTAATTTTTAACGATAAGAGTAGGCGATTTAATAATATATATAAGTAATTCGTTTTATATATATGAAGGTATTATGTAATAGTATAATAGTATAAGTAACTATATATATATATATATATATAGTGTGTGTGTGTGTGTGTGTGTTTGTGTTAGTACGAATTTTGTAGGTCCTTAAAGCGGTTTTTCGTTGACAGGAAAGATTGCGAATGACGTCTAGTGGTGTATATACCGGATGCAAGTAAACACTTTGGCTTTGAACGTTTTAATAAATTTCTGTTACCTGTTGTTACCTATTACTGATCAATATGTATATAGGTTATTTTATAGTATAGTATATACTATATATATATATGGTAGGTCACTTTATATTGGATATTTCATGTCTTTGATATCTAGGTTTATTGAGTATTAAGGGTTTTTACTTGAATTGTTGATAGATTTAGGTGTATATATATAACTAAATACTTCGGCAATTATTGAATTCTCTGTTCGGGGTGATGGTGAATACGAATCATTTACTTTCTTATCAGTATTAGAGTGGAGAAAATCAGCACTCATTTGTTTCGCGAAAGTGTGAAAAAGTGAAAGAATTTTGAGTTTTTTTTATGATGAATATTTTCGATGTTGTAAAACTGTATTTATACGGCAGAAATTAGTGATACGTTGTGGTTATCGACTTCTGTCTTACAGTATACAGTTGCGCTGTTATAATTTATATATATATCTTTATATATATATACTTTGTATTATATATATATCTATATATATATATTATATATATAGTAGCTATATATATTAATATATATATTTATTTATGTTATCTATTTTTTTTTTATTTTTTATTATTTTTTTTTATTTATTCTATTTATTTTTTATTTTTTATTTATTATTTTATTTATTTTATATTATATATATATGATATTATTATATTATATATATATATTATATAATATATATGATATTTATATTATTATATAATATAGTACTATTATATATATTTATATATATATATATATATATATACTATATCATGTTTCATTAAAATTATATATATTACTTAATTATATTATATAATATTAGTAATATTATTTATGTATAACTAACTTGGTAGCCGCGCTCCCCTTTATGGAACAGCGGCGATCGAGATGTTGTTGCACCGGAGAGGGTGCCCAGAGTGAAGAAGAGATATCATTACTTAAGGTCTACCGTTCAAGGTTTCTTCTGAAGGGGATGTTTTGTAAGGGATGTTTTGTTTCGTCATTTGTCAGGGAGGGACAGCTTTGACAGTAGGTTGAGGGAGCATTTTGAATTTTAAATTAATATTCGTGAAGGAAGGTATGGGGTTGGTGCCCGAGGGAGATGGGACAACATACTCTGGTTGATGGTGCTCGAAGTTGTTGTTCTGATTGTGGAGTATTCGGTGGAGCCTTGAGAGCAGCAGAAATATGAGGTGAGCGGAAGGGCGTTCTTTGGGTTAGTTTGAGTGTTTGATATGGGAGGGTTGTATATTCGTTTGTAGATAAGCAGGTTTTCATGTAGTAATATATATGATGGTAATGGATTTTTTTTTTCTTGGTGCAAGGGTGATCTGCTTGGTGTAAAATTGACACCCCATCATGTCCAGAAGGGTTTTCTATAGGGAAAGTTTTTGTTTCAGTTTGTGGTTTATAAGTGGTGGAAGGAGGTAGCCAAGAGCTTTGTGTTGTACGGCTTCTAGTTTTTTAGTTACTGGGGTGCAGGGGGTGATGCTCGTTCAAGAGGGGGGTGTTGTATCGTGTACTTTTTGCCGTTGCGTGTTTCTTTGTGTTGGCCAAAATTTGTTCCTGTGAGTGTTTTCATCTCGTTTAATTTATGTGCTGCTCAAGAGGTAATATTGTTTACGTCGGGGGTGAATGTCATCTGTGTACCGAAGGTCAAGCCTAAGATGGCGGGT
>JABUQX010057366.1:0-2500 GCA_015478945.1 Trachelipus rathkii
CTCTTAAGACGCTTCAGATTCTGCCGATAAAGTGGGAACTGTAATTGTTAATCTGGTTAATTGCTTAATGGACTAAATCTTTTTCTCCTCAAAATCATGGTTCGATCGTGCTTGTTCCCTGTCCATTCAGGCTAGAGACAATACTTATCGGGTGTGGAAAAATTCTCGTTCTCCTATCACTCTTGCCAATTTTCATTCAGCTAGAAATCGTTGCAGGGATACTCTTCGACGAGCAAAGCGGACTTTCATTAAACGAAAGTGCGCTGACCTCCTTGGTTCTCTTACTGACAAATCTCTCTGGCCTCTTGCCAAAAACATCTCTAACAACTTCTGTAAATCATCCTTTCCTCCTCTTATTCGCTCTGATGATTCTGTTGTTAATACTCCAACTGAAAAGGCCAATCATTTCTTTGGCCTCCTATTTTCCTCTAATTCAACCCTGGACGATTCTGGTATTCCTCTTCCTCCTCCTTCTCCTCTCAGGTGTCCTATGCCTTTACCTGTCATTTCATTTGATCTGTGAACGTTAGGAAGGCGGGTGGCCCGGATGGCATTCCTCTCCGAGTTTTGAGGAAGTGTGCTTCCGTGCTGACCCCACCCCTCGTTCAACTATATTCTCTATGCCTCAATACTAGCACTTTCCCTCAGTGTTGGAAGCGCGCATATGTCCAACCTATTCCGAAAAAAATGATGCTGCTCTGATCCTTCTAACTATCGGCCTATAGCTCTCACTTGTATTCTTTCTAAGATCTTTGAAACCCTTCTCAACTCTCACTTCTTGGATCATCTGGAATCTCTTTCCCTTCTTTCTGATTACCAGTACGGCTTTCAGTGCTCGAGATCTACTGGCGATATACTTTCCTTTTTAACAGTTATGGTTTCCGCCCTTAGGAACTACGGGAAGACTTGTGTGGTGGCACCGACATATCCAAAGCATTTGACCGGGTATGGCACGTGTCACTGCTCTAGCTCCCCTCCTTTGGGTTTCCTTCTTCTCTTTGCTTACTTATGTCTAGCTTTCTTTCAAATCGCTCAATGTCAGCTGTTGTTGATGGGGCGACTTCTTTTTCTGTCAATAGTGGTGTTCCTCAAGGTATTGTTTTATCTCTACTCTACTCCTTCATTAATGCTCTTCTCACCTGCACATCTAACTCTATCTCATATGTCGATGACTTGACCCTTCATTCTTCATATATCGTTCACTCCCTCTTTTACTTCTACTGCCTCGTTTTAATCTTTCCGATTCTATTCTCGCTGATCTGGATAGAATTTCAGGGTTGGGTCGTCTCAAGCTTGTGAAATTTAATTCTTTAAAAACCCAACTTCTACAAATCTCTCTCTAAGACACTTAACTTTTCTATCTCTTTCGACGGTTCTCTCGTCTCTCCTGTTGACAATATAAACATCCTTGGCCTTAACATAAACAAAAAAATGTTTTGAAAACCTCAAATCACAGTGGTTGCTAGGGCGGCCTACAAGAAACTGGGAGTTCTGTTTAGAGTGCGAGACTTTTTTTCCTCTTCTCAGTTACTCCACCTATACAAGGGTCTCATCCGCCCTTGTATGGAGTACTGCTCTCATATCTGTGGGGGGCAGGGGCTCTGGTTTCATCCGGCTTTTGGATAGGGTCGAGTCAAAGGCCAAAAGACTTATAAACTGTCCTGTACTTTCTAGTTCACTTGACCCTTTATATTTGCGGCGCGATGTTGGTGCTTTATCCCTTTTCTATAGGTACTGTAGAGGCAAGTGCTCGAGGAAACTATCCACTCGCGTACCACCACCTTTACGACGCCCTCGTAGCACAAAGGGTGCTGTGTCGGCACATGAGTTTTGTGTTGATGTTAGTAACTCCAGACTGGTTCGCTGTGGTGCTTCTTTCTTTCCTGCCACCTCTGTTCTGTGGAATTCTCTTCCATCATCTGTGTTTCCTACTCAATTTAATTTCCCTCACTTTAAAGCCTGCGTCTGTGCTTATCTGCGTAATTTGCGTTAGATGGATTTTTGAGGCGTTCAACACCCACTCCTTGAATAGGGTTCTGCCCGTGAGCGGCGGTGACAACTGTAAAAAAATATTAAATAAAAGGTTCTAATAAGGAATTCCTTAAGCTAGCTGAAACCCCACAAGAATGGCACCTCCGACGGTGAACCACTTCTAGAATGCATTAAAATAGCATAACCGAGGAGCTTGCTCGCTTGACAAAAAAAAAAAAAAAAAAAAAAAAAAAAAAAAAAAAAAGCCGCCTTATCTGCAACCCTTGGCAACAGCACTGATAGTGATGATGGTGGCTTTTCAGCAAATAAACCTACTGAAGATGAGGATTTGGATATGTTAGACTTTGATAAGTTCATGGCCGAAATTGCATTGACATCTCATTCACCTTCAAAGGAATCACACCAGGAAACCTCATCGTAAAAACTGAAGAGACAGTCATCAAGGAGCAAAGATAATTCAAATTTGCAGTCTGTGAAAGAGGAGATGAGGCTCTACGAAAACATGAGA